>JAYMGJ010000022.1:0-118606 GCA_037178675.1 Scleroderma bovista | reverse complement strand
AACAGCTCGAGATATTTTATGAAGAAAACCTAGAAGAGCGACCTTAGTGTCTAGAATACGTTTCAGAGAGAGCGAAAGTAGTCATCTCGATCTATAGTTAGTGCTCCCCGAACATGAGGCACCCTACTTCACGAATACCTCGATATTAATTTGCACCTGTCAGGGTAGGTTCAATAATCAATTAGCTGATTGGAACGAGGTATCTGGAGACTCTTTGGCCGGGAGTACTAGAATTGGCATCCATTTCCGAGTCAGTCGTGGATGAACCTTTCAATGCAAAATCTGTTGAGGTTCGTCGGAGTTGTCACCTATAAATTTATCATCTGCTGATGCCATTCTCGCTAAGATAATCTGATGGTCCCCATTACAATCAACGAGTAACACTGCCATGGTGTCCGTAGAGAGCGCATCGACATTGATAGATAAACATCATGTCATGGAACAAGCCAAGGCATGGTCGGTAACAGTAAGACGTTTCTATCACTGGTGATAGACAAGTTATGATTAGTTTATTAGAATGTAAGCACATACGAACTGTAAAGGAAAAGCTTTCAGTTACATCGGTCCGGTGTGGCCTCTGCGTGCTGCCGCAAGGCATTCAGCCTGGAAGCCAGGCAACCGTAAGATCTCAATTCCAGCATCTTGCAATTTTGTTGCCCCTTCGCATTTGACGAAGTCGGTGGGTTCTCCCACTCCAATGATGCATCGTTTCACGTTGGCACGTATCAAGGCGTCTGAGCAGGGGGGAAGACCCGATGTTCTAACCGAACATGGTTCCAATGTAGTATAAACGTCTGTGTGGGAAAGAAGACTCTCTACGGCTGGGATGGGCGTAATGGATGGAAATAGGACAGCTATTTGCGATTCTGAGAGGCTTCGTGCCTTGACAAGCGCATTGGCCTCTGCATGGGTATTTCCAGGCAGCTCGCGAGAGTATCCGGTGGCGAGAATAGTAGGGTCGTGAGCAGGCAGGCGCACGACGAGAACACAGCCGACACAAAAAGCGGTCTGTACTGGTTCACAGTTGTCTGCCTCGCTCAAAGCACATCGCATAAAGTGCTCGTGTCCGGTCATCGTGGCTGGGTGGGTGGGAATGGGAATGGGATGCAAACTACGCTAACTCCATCCATTATGTAATGGAAACATCCACGGCATTTGCCGACGGACGATTTCCTGGTCATTAGAATAACTGTGTTCATCTGGATCCACCATGTCGTCTGTTGAACTCGCCAACAGAGCCATCGATGAAGATGAACCGATGGATCAAAATGTGGTGGAGGAAGATGTCGATGCGACCATGGCAGACCGCGCCCGTGTCTCAGACGACAGCTCAGAAGAAGGCGAAGACGACGAAGAGGAGGAAAGGAGAATCAGAGAAGGATTCATAGTAGATGAGGACGAAGAAGAGGACGAGGGTGATGAGGAGGACGAGGAGGAGGAACGCCGGAGGCGCAGAAAGCGGCGAAAGCGGCGGCATCGGAGACGTGGTAAGCAACACAACATCTTCAGAAAGCCACAGGCCGAACATGTTGTAGAAGAGGACGATGACGCTTTGGAAGAAGATGACTTGGAGCTTCTGGAGGAGAATACAGGTACTTCCTTCAGAAACCGCCTGACTCGTCTGCGTCGTGGACGTGAAGACAGGTCTCCTCCTGCCTCATCCTCTTCTAGGCGAAAACAGGTTATAGAGTCATCCGAAGATGACCTAGACGATGATGAGGACTTGCCTCAGGTTCAGGACATTCAACGCATTTGGGACGATGAACGGACTGGGCGTGTCCAAGAAGAAGAAGAAGACATGGACGACTTTATAGACTACGAGGATGAGGAAGAGGCCGGAGGCATGGATGAACAAGAGCGTGAGGAGAGGCGGCGTGAAAGGAAGAAAAAGGAGAGGCAACGTAAGAGGGCTTTGGCTAACCGTCCTGAGTTGTCTGGAATTGATGCTAAGTAAGTTCAGTTTGTTGATTCAGTATCTGTCTTATCTCCTGGTTTATCTCAGTGCTTGGGATGAAATTCATGATGTCTTTGGTGATGGTCATGAATACGATTGGGCCCTTGCTGGTGACGACGAAATGGAACCCTACGAGGACACTCAGAAACCCGAGATGAAGTATCAAGATGTAAGCACATTATCCGTTGCATTCGTCCTTGTGGACAGCTGACCTACCATTTGTGAAGGTGTTTGAGCCCTCAGAGATTCGTGCCCGCATGTTAACCGAAGATGACGATCTCATTCGTGCTCAAGATATCCCTGAACGCATGCAGTTAGCGACATCGTCGTTGTCGCAATCTGCGACTCTCTCGCTCCACCAAAACCTTTCTGAAACAGACATGGATGATGCGGCTGCATGGGTCACCTCCCGCCTGTCTGCGCGAAAGACCAGAGACTTTTTCTCTCCAACCGGACCGTACAATGCATACCGTGAAGCATTAGTCTTGGCGGTTTCATATTCTCTTCGCTTCCTCTTCGTTCATGAGTTCGAGGTCCCCTATATCTGGACTCACAAGCGGGACTACATATCTTATTTCAATCCTCAAGAGATGCGCACCCGCATTGAACTCATCAGTCTCGCTGAGCTGTGGAGGATTAATGCTCTGGGTCAGAAGTATCGCTCGCTCCTGGAGCGGCGGAATGCACTTTCTGCTGCGTACACTCGTTTGAAAGTTGTGGACGACTACTTTGAACACATAATCACGCCCAAGATTGACACCGTGGAGATGGTCGCTGACGCCACGGAATGGTTAAGTATGAAGTACAAGACCAACAAGCAGGATGCGTTTGACCTTCAATTTCATGACGACGAAGAGGTGGTAGACCGGAAACGTAAAGCGCCCAGTCGTGTATCTGCCTACGAAATCGCTAAGAAAAGCGTTGTTTCCAAGCTCGCTGATGTAAGTGGCATCGCCATTTTTGGCATGTTATTCTGACTTGTCGCTGTCAGTGCTTCGGCATCCAACCATCTGAAGTTGTACAGAACTTCGTTTCCCGTGACCGCTCCAACTTTGTCGATGACCAAGAGCTCAACCCACTCACATGTGCGGAGCAGTTCATCAACCCCGATTCCTCTATACCTCAGACACCTGATGAGTTGCTTCGTCGTGCACGGATGGTCCTCGCAACTGAACTCGGAAAGGATCCCCTCTTGAAACAAGCAATGCGAGATTTATTCAAGGCTGAAGCTCAGATATCTGTCCACCCAACCGAACGCGGCATCAACAAAATCGATGAACACCATCCATACTTTAACTTCAAGTATTTGCACCACAAACCCATCAGTCAGATGTTGGATAGTGCTCAATTCCTTCATATCCTTGCTGCAGAGTCGGAGCTGCTGGTCAACGTATCGATATATCTCACCAACGAGGCCAAGGGTCGGTTCGAACGCCAGTTTAACGATGCATTTGCCTCTGATAGCTACAGTGACATTGCTAAAGCATGGAATGAAGAAAGGTCACGGGTTATCCAAGAAGTTCTCGACCAGCATCTTATACCTGTTGGTACGAAGTGGTGTCGAGAGTGGTTGCGGGAGGAGGTTGAAGACGCCCTTTCTATCCATTGCGGTAACAAGTTGAAGGAGGTGCGTTGGCCCGCTTTCCCCTGCTACCGTTCTCGGGACATTGTGATTGACTGAGTAACCGCCGCAGCGCATCGATGTTTCTCCCTTCGCAGGTCCCGACGCCCAGCCCGGGTATACGCCTTCCGTACTTGCAGTTTCCTGGGGCAAAGGTGACCCTCAGAAAGATGCCATAACCATGGTGATATTGGACGAAATGGGCAGATTCCGTGAACAGATCAAAATTGACAACTTGGTCGACCGAGACTGCCGCGATGAATTTACTGATCTGCTTAAAAGGCGTCGACCAGATGTTATCGTGGTAGGTGGGTTCAGCATGGCGACCACGAAGCTTTCCGCCAGAATCAAGGAGGTCATCAGTGGGAGGTCTGCAGAAGGAGATCCGCATGCTCCAGAATGGCATCCCCCTGAAACGGGGAATGAGCAAGCCTTCGACATCCCCGTTATTTACCTCAGGGACGAAGTTGCTCGAATCTATCAACATAGCAAGCGTGCTGCTGAAGAGTTCAGTGCATTTTCACCAATCGTCAAGTATTGCGTCGGCTTGGCTCGTTATGCGCAAAATCCTTTGAATGAATATGCCGCACTTGGCCCTGACATTACGGCGATTTCGTTTGAAGACGAGGACCAGCATTTAGTGAGTCGAACACATTCATAATCATGAATTTTTTAATCCGCCTCGTTGTAGATTCCTAAAGAGAAACTTTTGATTGCGCTCGAGAGAGTACTTGTAGACGTGGCCAATAAAGTTGGTGTGGACATCAATCGCGCGGTCACCGATTCCTATTACCAGCGCCTCCTACCATTTGTATGCGGCCTTGGTCCTCGTAAAGCTGGCGCACTCGTTAAGAAAATCGCTGGACTTGTGAGTCACATCGACATCCTTGTTTCAGACCTAATTTACTTGCTCAGGGTGGAAATCTCGTGAACCGTGATCAATTCATCAAGTCGAGCTTGCTAACTACCAAGATCTTCTTGAACGCCGCAGGTTTCCTGCGCATTACCCACGAGGCGGATCTTAAACCCACCAAGAATCGTCATGCCGATGATGATGGTCCAGATCCTTTAGACAATACTCGTATCCACCCAGAGGATTATGAACTGGCTCGGAAGATGGCCACTGACGCCCTTGAGCTTGACGAAGAAGATGTCCATGGTGAACATCCTTCGCACGTTGTATCCCTCATCATGGAAGACAACGACAGTGAACGAAAGCTGAACGAACTTAACCTCGATGAATTCGCTGTTAACATGTTTGAGGCCAACGAGGATCGGAAGCGGCATACCTTGAACGTGATACGTGAAGAGCTCTTGAAGCCGTTCGCAGAGCAAAGAGCACCTTTCCCGTCTCTCCAGCCTTGGGAAGTCTTGACCATGCTGAGCGGTGAAACCCCGCGAACACTTCGCATGGGTCTCATCATATCTGTTCTCATCGTCCGCATCGAAACAACTGACAACGTCACTGTTCGTCTGGACTCCGGTATTGAGGGTCAAATAACTGCTGAATACTTATCTGATGAGACGGGTGCAAAGGCCAACAAAATGTTCAAGAAGGGCCAAACTGTACAGGTGGTCGTTGTGGACGTTCAACTCGATTTGCCCGCAGACCACTTCCACGTCGTACTGTCAACCCGTTTCACAGACCTAAATCAAGGTGATGCCCTTTTCCGTCGTGTAAAGCGAGATGATTACTGGAATTCCCAACAATACGAGCGCGACCTAGAAATGCAAGCTCGCAAGAAGCGTGCAGAGACCGATCGGACGAGACGGGTTGTCAAGCATCCCAACTTCCATAACTTCAACGCTACACAAGCGGAAAACTTTTTGGAGAAGCAGCAGCGTGGAGATGTAGTCATTCGGCCGTCTTCCAAGGGTGTCGACCATCTAGCAATCACATGGAAAGTAGAAGACAGGCTGTACCAACATATCGGTGCGTGTCGGGTTCAGTTCAACGCATCTCAGTTGCCAATGTGGGCTATGCCAGACGTGACCGAAATGAACATGCCAAGTGGGGCCGTCTTGGTCGTCGATGACAAGCACCAATATGCTGATTTGGACGAATTGATTGTCAACCATGTACAAGCCATAGCACGCAAGGTGGAAGAACTTATGGCCCATGAAAAATTCAAACATGGGCCGGAGGACGAATTGCGTAAGTAATCACTTTCTCAAACACTATGTCAAAGTGTAGCCTACTGGTTCAACTTAGATTTATCCCTGAAAAACTTCGTCGCCGCCAATCCTGCTAAGAGTGCGTATGGTTTTACCTTGAATCGCAGAAGGCCAGGGCACTTCAATCTATGCTTCTTGGCAAATAAAAATTCCACCGTACAAACTTGGGTATGAACCTTGTATGCGCTGACTTGCACTCGCTCACTCTTTTATAGCCTGTTCGCGTCACTCCGGAGTCATATTGTTTGTTTGATGCCGCTGTTGCTGGTGTCCCGGAGCTCTGTGACGCTTTCAAAGTTAGGTGCGTTGACCCAGTTTACATATTGGTGGTCTACCTTCTGATAACATTCTTTAGACACCTTCACCAGTCACAAAACCTTGCTGGCGCAAGCGCAGGAGGGAAAACCCCTTACGGTGCTGGATCTCGCACACCAGCACGCACCTCAGGACATGTCACACCAGGCCACATGTCCGTTCGTCAGGTCCATGGACGAACACCAAATCCTTACGGCGGCCAAACCCCTGCACCACCATCCGCGTTTGGAGGTAATGTACCCAGCTCTAGTTATGGTATGCAGCCGTCGTTTGGGTATCAGACGCCTGCATATCCACCTCCGCCGCAACCAATGGGGCAGCACGCGCCTCACGTTCCTGCGGGCATGAACCCGCAGCGCGCTGCTATGATCCAGAACTCGGGGGGATGGAGTCAGGCCTGGTGATGCAGCTATACATGTGACTACTTTTTGCTGTGTATTCATGAACTTACTTTAGTGTCGCTGTAAAGTACTACACATTATTAACATGGCAGAGGCCCATAGATACGGGGATTGCACTAAAGAGTGGGACGGCAGTATGGTTGCGGCATGCAGTGAATATGTGCCTGGAACAATCAGCAGGCACTTGACTTCTGCGGTCGAAAGGAACGTAGCGGTAGTCAATGATCCTGGGACCTTTGAAGATACATGCTGTTGTGGGAAGTACGATTCTTGAGGAAAATCTCTCTCAGAAAAAGGGTTAGCTCCGAGGCCCGGAACTTCAGATTCGGAAACAACTGTATTCGCAGAAAGTGGAGTGGCATCTTTGTGGTAGAAGTAATATCAAGAGAGTAATCTCCGCATGGGCAAATGGGTAATGCCATGGCGGACAACATGCCGAATGGTAGTAGATGTGGCTTTTCGCCTCTTTGTGAAGCAAATTGGAAGCACCCAAAATATTCCTCCTATGAGTTTATACGGAACTAAGATGCGATCCCGGATCGTTTCTAGATATGTATCCGCTGATACCACCAACAAGGAGATCATATTGATACCTACGTGTCAAATATCCAGAACATGGTCAAATTTTCTTGGCCCATATAAGTAAAATACATCATACCAAGTAGACCTGTTGGGAACAGCAAGGACAACGCGCCCCGCCGGGTATCGTTATCGGAAGGAGCTACGGTTGAGCCGTTAGGTGATTCAAGGGGACATCTCCATCTGCCCACGTCAAGAGAAACTAGGATATCAGACAACACAAGATACGACTGTTTCATTCTGCTCACCTCACGGCCCCTATCTACTTATGCTGTATCTTGGGGACATCCAAGGTGCCAACCAGTTGACAGGTAATCCAGGGTTTGAATTATACTTTTCCTGGTCTTTCCGAAAATACAGGACTGGACAAAAATACACCGTTGCCAACCTCGGGTGTTTTAGTGCGAACCTTCAGGATGCGCAGGGATAGATGGGACCATGGTATAACAGTGGTATATCCACTTGGCAAGTTGACACCACGGTCAAATGATCGTTGACGACCTATATTTGACAATGCTTTCGGTATCAATTTTGACTTGAATCTAAGCTCACTGAGCGCAAATAAATCCTGTAGATGGTCTACAAGGAATCAACGAAACTTCCTATCACCCCTGGGCCCCTCGCTGGATATTGGTGGAGAACAAGCAAGCACTTCGCTGCTTGTCGACCTGGGGAAATATCAAATCGGAAGACATTTGACAAAAGAATATCCATTCACGTCCCCAATGTCCCTCTCGATGACGAGATATATTGAGATCTGAAAAGATACTCCAACAAACCGAAGCAGACGGACCAACAACACGGGATCAATTCTCGAAATCACGTACATCACCGTGCACGCTGACACCGCAAGGAGTGTGACGTACGACGGTGAACACATTCGTCGCCAGTATTAAGAACCGCTTTTGTGACGCGGCCATGCTCATATCTAGACACCAGAAACGTACAGCATCGATGGACCAAATCGTGACGTGGCGCAGAATGGCACCAGACAGAGAGCGACTCAGAGGTTGCTTCTGTAAGGCAAACACGCCTGCTGCCTACCCAAAAAACACTTCAGGGCGTGGAGGGATCTGAGAGGACGACAAGTACTGGTGCCCAGACTACCCCCCGAAGGGGGGTAGTGTATAGTCTGAGAGGTATCCCGGGCGATCAAATCTGTTTGTCGTGTCCGTCGGACGCCCCTCTCCTAAGATCGGGGCCGCGTACAGTACACGCAGGGACAGGTAAAGGGGCGGGTTTGGGCGTGCGGTTTCGAGCCTGCGAAAGCTCTCGTCAGGGGGCTTAAACCGCTATCCCGACCGCCGCCCTTCCGGGGCTGTTTAGGTGAACTACCATCTACCACATACGAGGGGAGTAGGCCGAAGCGTGTGAGCTGGCAGCGACCCGACGCAAGGATGGTCTGAAAAACTGGGTGAAGGCGGGTGGGACAAGGAGGCTTCTTTGTCAGCGAAGCCAACAGCGCTCGAGGCTGTTCCCACAGGCCAGCCGGGCGAGAACGTCCCTTTCGGGAGCGCGCCAGCACTTTTCTCGTCCCCGTGCAGCACCACACTGGTACTAGCCAGTGTGGATCCTCTCTTGCCATACCGCTGAGGGTATCCGACGAGTGGCACAGAAGTCTATTGATAGCGGGTGGAAAAAAGTAGTACTTTGGGTTAGACCCGGAGAAGCCGACCTAGGAGCAATACATCATTATGGTGAGAAGCACCGTTTCGGGATCTGTGTCAAAGGACAGTTGACGGTGAACTCGTCCATATCAGTTCGTGTGAAGACTTCCATAGATAGATGCCCCGTAAATCACTTGGAAAAAGTGTTCTGCACACAGGATGAGTGGCTGATCCTTTAGCGGAGGGGCTGACACAAGAAGATAGCAATATCTGGAAATCTGAGCGCAAAGTGCTCCCGCGATACGTCATAATACACCCTTATTCACTGTTGGACGGAAGGGCAACGAATCCATTCGGCCGACTAAAGACACCAGCTTGAGTGGTAGAGAAAATATTCGAATGCAGTTAGCTATAATGAGAGATTTTTTTTCAAACAGTGTAGTAGATGACAAGTAAATACGGCTACCTAGAAGACCGATTGGATTGCAATACGATATAGGCTACTTGGAACCCATACAGCGTGGTCACAAAGATGACCAAACTAAAAAGAACTAGTATTGTAATCAATCGGAAAATGTACTTACCATGGTGGTCCATCAGAACAATCCCTGGTAGCTGGGGTGCCGCAGGGTTGACTTTGATCACGATATGCATATCATCGTCTTGAGGGAAAATGGTTCATGGTTCGGTTGGATACACGTTCCAGATTTCCACCCTGAGTATTTGACCGTGTCACATAGGTCGAATGTCAAATCGGCGAACTTGGGAAGCCATGAAGTTATGAAGCATGTAGCGATGCAACAACACTCACATATTTACCGCCTTGCTTGTTAATCTATCCTCAATTGCTAGGATGCTATCAAATAATTCTTTTGGCCCTCGTTCAACGAAACGTGGGGTTGTGGTTGGGCCGTAGAGCACGAATCGACCATATGCACAGCAGTGCACAAAAGTACATACGCTCCACAGAATAAAGCCAAATATTGCTTGCCGACGACCTAACCGATGCTCATGGCTTCCTGCAGACATGGTCAGATCACATCCGCGTGGTAACGGGGGTGACCAAACACCAGGCAGACAAATTCAACAATTGAGTGCGGATCGAAAGGAGTGGTTTCATGAGGACTTGGTGTCGATGGTCACACTCCAGATATCTTGAAGTCCAGTATTGTGGCGATTTTCCATGACCATAATACTTTTGATACAATCAAGTTCTGTTTCCAAGACTATCGATGGGTCCTCTCCCCAAATAAACGCAGCGCATGCCCAAAGGCGCTATGATGAGTCTACATCGGCAGTGTCGTTATCGCCTGCAAGTCACCTACATTTGTGGGATATGTATCCGGGATCTGTGTTTAATCAATGACCCCGAGTTTTGCCCTGGAAAAGACTTTAACCTAATCCTGCTGCAAAATGGAAAACTAAGTATAGTCCGTGCTCACGAGACCTGCTCAGTCTGTACCTGAATGATACTACGCCAATAACGAATTGATCGCAGGGACGTACACGTTGACCGAAAGACCGAAAAGTGAGCTTTGCTGAATTTCGTTGCCAGTGTGCAAGCAAGTGCCCGTGAACGGAAGGCAATTTGTTCCTTTCCAGAAAGGTCCCATGGAACTGTACTGCGGGCGGCAAATTAAGGTTGGCGTTTGTGAAAGGCGATTTTATTACAGAACTGACTTGAAGGTTGTGTCAGGACTCAAGGAACAAAAGTTGTGTGTTAAACTTGCTGCCAAGGTTATATTATCCGTGGATCGTGTCATGTTCGATTGGAAGATTGGAGCTGTCAAGTAGAGTCGTGTGCTTATCAAGGACTACCGTGAACCTAAAGCCATGAGGCCTGGCGTTGTTTTGGCATCTGCTGGGAAATGGAGGGGACAATAAGGTTGACATCTGAGGAAGTAAGGCTAGTAGTACTTGGACATTGAACTCTATTGCAGGTTCTGTGGGGAAATTCGAAATGAGCAGAGCGACGACGTCACACGGCGAGGGTCGAAGCCTGAAGGCACCCACGCAGCTAACGAGCGTTCCTCGTTTGGGTCGTTTCCAGTTTCTCTCTGCCGGCAACTGCTGCAGGCCCCCACCATGTCAAATAACATCGAGTTGGATGACCTATCGCAACTGAAAGGAAGAAGTCGTCCGACTGAGGACAGCAAAGATGAAAGTCCTCGTTTGCTGCATTCCCCTGAGACTCGGAAGACAGAGGATGGAAGCACTTCGCTCTGGGCATGGACATTGGCTGCAACGTTGGTGTAAACGTTTATGACCATATTCAATGCAAGTCTAAAGTTGCAACAACCAGCTTTGCACTCTTTTCCCTGTGTCTGACACTGTTTCCTCGCTTTCTACTCTTTCTGGCGGAAGAATCAGGGGGACGGGGCAAACTGACATCCCTCGAGGAATATCTTGCCCTTCAACTGGGTATCCTACTTGGCATAGTGTCCCTGGCAGCCATCTCAATGGTAGGCAGCTTCTCACTTCTTGCAGTGAAAACTACACGACTTCCGTAGATACCAAATGAATGGCCTGCGAGTCCCTCACTGACTGCCCATCAAGACAAAAGCCATCCTTTACTGTGGCCCATGACAGGAGCGTCCCTTTTGATGGCATTCACGTCCTACAGAAATCCATCTGTGGGTGCCCTCGCAACGACCGTCCTGTGGGGCAGTGGCATTATTGGCTTCTTTGGGTTGTGGTTGGTGCGTCCTGTAAAACCTTAAAACACCCTGTCTCACCTGATCGACATCCTCCAAGGTCATCTTCGGGGGGTCATCGGCCGCCATCTCCCGTAAAACTGGTGCGGACAAACACACCTCTACCTTTATTTTTGGAAACAAAAACGCAGCTTCCGCGAGGAAGAAAATGTGGAAAAACGAGCACACGCCCTCAAAGGAAGTATCCACTCCTCGTCATTAGTACCCCAGTTGTGGGTTCTTCGAGCCTTATTGGCTTCCCACCAAACCTAACTGTGACTTGAATACATATATATCAAGATCTTGTGTGTGGTAACGTGGTACATGTGTCAATACGAAATGTCCCATACGAAATACTATCCGATACCTTGTGGGGTCAGCGACCAGCGGCCCCACCCATGCCCATCATTTTGAACATATCTGGAAGGTTTGGCATACCACCTCCCATACCTGGAAGCCCACCGAGACCGCCCCCCATCTGGTTCATCATTCCTATACGAAATACATGAATTTAATTTTCATCCCCGAATGAAATTCACCTACTTTGCATCTCTTCTGCATCGAACTGGTCTCCCTGACCCTGCATCATCGCTTTCATCATCTCTTGCATACCACCCCCGCTCCTTAGCTGTCGTTGCATCTGCTGAAGCATGCCGGACGGCATGGCGCGCTAAGGGTGAAAAGAGATTGAGAATAAAATACCAAAATTTTACTTGAAGGCGGTTCCTACCTGCATTGCCTGTATTTGCGCTGGGGTCGGCATGCCATTGGCACCACGTCCCCTTCCACCGGCAGCACTCTGCATTTTTTGCATTGCCTGCAACCTATGAGATCGGTGAATATTCACCGTGATCTCAAAGGTGTATTATTCAACTCACCAGCCATTTTTCCCTCCAGCCTGCTTTGCCATTTGTGCCATCATTCGATATTGGCACAATAATTCTTCCACCTCCCGTACACTAGTTCCACTTCCTTTGGCCACCCGCGTGACCCTCCAGGTTAAAGCCACGGGTTTACCGTCTTTTCCTGTGTCCAAAAACAACGAACCATCAGAATCGAGCTCTTTAGCTGACATGCTGTCCGTAATATAGATCATGCGCTTCATGCGAAGCGAGCCTTCTTCATCCGAGCCTGCAAGGAGTTCTTGAGGAAGACCCGGAATCATAGATGCGATCTTGCTAATGGGACCCCTGAGAAAACTCGGACCTTAGCACTGCTGAGGCAGATAGGGTGGATCAGAAACGGACATATTCATAACGTTTTGTATTTGTTCCCTCCAATCCCGGATGCTGAGCTTACCCTCTTCGAGCTTCTTGACCATCTCTTTTTGCTTGTCGGGATTTTGCGTGGCCAAATCTTGCATGTGTTCCATCAGCCCTTGCATATCACCGAGGCCCAGCAATTTCGAAATGAAAGGCTGGGGGGAGAACCGATCAAGATCATGCAAATGTTCTCCAACCCCAAGAAATATAATCGGAGTTTTCGTTGCCGCGACACTGCAACGGGGTCTGTAGGGTTCCTGCAGAAAAAAATGTAGCAAATACATACGCGGATATTGCGCCACCACCCTTGGCATGGCCGTCCATTTTCGTAACGATAATCGCGCCAAAGTCCGCACTCTCCTTGAAAGCGCGACTTTGGGCTTCTGCAGCCTGACCTAGGAGAAGATGCATTAGTGATGCGTGGAGCCAAAGAGAAGCAAGGTCCTTGACATCACCTATACTCGCATCCAGGATGAGAACGGTCATGTTGGGCTTCACCGCTGCACTGATTTGGACCATTTCTTGGAAGAGCTCAGACTCTTGTTTGTGACGACCAGACGTGTCCACGATAATGACATCAAATCGCTCCTTTTTGAATTTTGTAACACCTTGTGCAGCTATCACCACTGGATCTGTTTCAGTGTACGACCCAAAGTAGGCGACCTTTGCTTTCGTGGCTGACTGTCGTGTTTGATCAAAGGCTCCCGCACGGAAGGTGTCTGCGCAGACAATACAGGATTTGAATCCTCGTTTCTGGTAATACACGGCGAGCTTTGTACACGTCGTAGTCTTGCCGTTCCCCTAAATGACTTGGTGAGGTGGGATCAACTAACGAGCGGAGAGGGGGCCCACCTGGAGACCGACAGCCATGATGACATTGGACTGTCCCTTCTTTGGTTTGTAGGGCTCAACGCCTGGATCTACCAGGTGGACCAGCTCGTCAAAAACGGCCTGTTAGTCGTGAGTGTGAAACGCCCGAAGCCTTGTCAATGAAACAAATATCCGACCTTTTGAATCAGAGATTTGCGAGTGGAATCCTTGGATTTATCGGAACCATCGAAAGCAGCCTTCACTTTAGTCTTGACCTTTTGCCTCAGGGAGGCCACCAGCTTGACGTTGACGTCGGATTCAAGCAAGGCGGCTGTGATTTCCTTCAGAGTAGCGTCGAGGACCTGCACCGACGCGGAAATCAGGAAATCAGGAGATGTCAATCTTGAACCATTGATCAGATGCACCTTTTCGTCTACGACGGAAGCCCTGTTGAGCGACGACAGAGCAGCATTGAGCTTTCGTCCCAGGTCCGTTAACACCATGGTGAATTTGGCAGCTGAGACCGTGTGAACTTGAACTCGGAGCCAGATATCATGGCACACAGCGACTCCGAAGGCGAAACGATCGACGATCTTGAATTCGAAACTCGTACGACCGACGCAGACGGCGAGGAAGACAACGAAATCGACGAGGATCTCCTCGGTGCTCTCGAGAATGGCGTGGAAGACGCGTCCGAAGTGGAAGAGGTGGGGCAGATATGTCTTTCCGTTCGTGATTGTCACCTCGTTCCTCCAGGATTCCCCCACGGAGGATTCAGACGATGATGATGATGACGACGACGACGAAGTAGCCGTCGGACCGGCAGCCGAGGCGGATCAGGTTCCCTCCTCTCCTGCACCACCGACAAGCAGGCAGGTATCTCCCCAATCTCCTACTCCAGATCCGCCTAAAAGTAGGTATACAACGAGTCTGATCTCGCTTTACGAAGCCTGATTGTGCGCTCAAGATACTGTCGTTCTTCCAGTGCGACTACACTCGCCGTCGCCCGCCGAGACTCGAAAGCAAGGATTGGTTTTCCCGACCAACCGGAACCCACCACGGTCGTTTACCGTTGAGGCAGTTTGTGCGATCCCGCACCCGGTCCCCACTCATTCCCTCGCCTCTTCTTTCTGCATGACCCATCTCCTAACTGGATCAGACGACGGTTACATACGAAATTATGACATTTTCGCGTCTCTTAATGGAAAAATCACTCTGACTGCGCCTCAGCGCCATCATTGCAACGTCGTCGAGGGAAATATGAAGGCTGGACAGATACGGTGTTGGTGGGAGAATCTGGACTACGATAATGCTCAGGTCGGGTATCCCCCAGTAAGCGAACCTTCGTTGTCACCGGTTTACAGCCTGGCTATGCATTCCGATGCACTGTGGGCTCTTGGTGGGACTCAAGTACGTACAACTTTGCTGCGTGTTGTGCCGGTTCTTTTGAGTTGTATTTGCGACTTGCAGCGCGGCCATATTAACCTTTTTACCGTGAGGCATGATCCTGGAAAACTTATTCACGTATTACATGGTCACCGCGGCCCTGTTTCAGCATTGTCCATCGACCATGATGAACATGGCTTTTTCAGTGCCAGCTGGGACGGAGAAGCGACTGTGAGTTCTATGCATGCAGCAGGCTCGATGATTTCGGCTGAAGTGTCCTTCCCTTGTACAGCAGTGGGATTTAAACACCGGACAAGTCGTCCGAAAGTTTACTGCCCACGGCGCACAACTCGTCGCCATCGCAGTAAGACCGCTAAATCCACTGACACAGTTCTCTTCCAGTTTGATATCCTCCGCGGATGCTGCTGGCAAATCTGATGGATATCCTGTCGCTTCCAGTGTCATCCCCAAGTTGGAGAGTGATGGTTCCGCGACCGACGTGGACATGTTCTCCATTTCCGCGGCTAGTGCTGTGGAAAGAACACACTACCAGCTGTCGGAGGCTTCAGCCGCATTTACGAATCACAGAGCTATTTCCAACCAACCAACTCAAGAAACAGACGCCAAATCGGACACATCATTTGATCCTCTATTTGACGACGAACCGGATGCGGACGGGGAAATAGACCATTCCCCAAAAGATGGTGGCAGTGCGAACCAAGCTGTAGCTCCACACCATGCGATTGGGCCTGTGGGCGTTGCTGTCCCTGATGCATCTTCGTTCAGTCAGGAGATCAAGCCGGTGGCAAGGTCGTCGCAAAGCTGCACTGTCGCTCCACCTAAGAATGCGCCACCCCTGTTAAGCTCTGACAACAGTGCAACGTTTTCCCCAGATATATTGATGGTTGCCGCAATCGATGGCCAGATCATGCTTTGGGACAAGCGCGTGCACACCCCAGGGAAAGGTGTCGGACGGATGTGGATGAGTGAGAAGACCCCACCATGGTGTGTTTCTGTACGTGCTGGGGTTGAATGTGGGGTTGGGGATATTTTTGATCGCTTGCACAGGCATGTTGGTCTACAGATGGGACACAGGTCTATGCAGGTCGACGTAATGGAACGGTAGATGTGTGGGATGTTCGTTTGCTGGGATGTTCCGGGCCTTCTTGCACGCCTCGACTGTTGAGGAGTCTTCGGAATCCACCCAGCTCAGGGGTGGTGTCGTGTGTTGTGCCATTCCCTGACGGTCGCCACATCGCGTGGTGGGTTACTTTTGTTGGACCCGTGACACTGACGTTGATGTCGTTTTCAGTGCTTCGATTGACAATATCCGACTGTGGAATGCAGCGGAGGATGTCAACGTGAAGAGCAGGGGAAGGGTGCCGTTTAAAATTATACCTGGGCATAACGGGGGCTATGTGTCTCAAATGCGTACGGAAGCTACACCTTCATGACAAGATGAACTGACTGATGTGGTTCTGTTAGTGGTGGATCCGGGGGGACGTTTCTTAATCAGTGCTAGTAGCAACAGGGGGTGGCATGGGGACTCGACACGGACAGTGTTTGTGCACGACATCAAACCAAATCGTTGAGTCAAATAGTAAAGTTACTTCAAACTATATACGAGATGTCAAGATCCGTTCAGTAAAATTACGCTCGACATATTTCAAATGTAGTAGTTCTTCCCCTCGCTGCGACCGGCGAGCAAGAACGTTGCCGACACCTGTCCAGCTTCTAGTCGCTGCACCCCTTGAGTGGGAAATAAGTTTATAAGAACGGGTCCTCTTCCTCATATACCCCATGCCATCGACCTTGCCCGCGTTTCCTAGTCTTTCGCCATGCGACTCAACTACCCCGTAGTGTTCCCACTCAACCAGATCTCCTTCGTGGGCGAAAACGACTCCCAGTATTTCTACCAGCTCCATGGTCGACGTTTCAATGTCCTCAACCAACGCTACCCTCTCCCCACCGACGAAGACGAAGTCAGAGTAGGTCCATCCCCGGTCTTTCGAGGGCGGGTCCACCGTTCTTACGCTGTGCTTTTCCTCCTCCGTCTTAGCGGGCTGAGCTACACCACAGGATGCTTCAGTTCCTCTTTGGCGGAAAGAACTATGTCGGACCGGTGAGCGATGTCCTCGCACCCAAGGAGGGCCAGGAACGCCGTAGGGTCCTCGACTTGGGCACTGGAGGTGGTCACTGGTAGGCCCCTCCCCCCACTTGGCCGTGACATACCCCAAATGGCAGACATTTCCCTCTCACCTTCAGGGCGATCGACCTTGCAGATGAATTCCAGACCGCAGAGGTCATTGGCGTGGATCTAGCTCCCATCCAACCCCGGTATGTTCGCTTCCTTCCTTGCACTCTCCAATGACCCATCTGCTGTCTCCACTAGCGAGGTACCAGAGAACTGCACGTGCGTTGCCTCACTCTCGTTAAACATCGTTTTTGAATTTCAATTCTCTCGTCAAGTTTTGAGCTGTGTGACCTAGAGGAACAATTCCTACCCTACCCGTCCGAACACTTCGACGTCATCCACGCGAGGTTCATGCACACTGGGGTAAGTCGAGATGGTTTACCTTTTTTTTCACAGGTTTTCATCGTGACCCCAGATAGCAAACTATCCCCATTTTCTCTGTGAGATCGCCCGCATGCTCCGCCCTGGCGGACTGGTCATCCTGATCGAGCCGGACTGGGAGCCAGTTGCGGATGGGAAAACGGCAACCGACTTGACCCGATCGGGCCAGCCGTCTGGAATGCGTGGCTGGTTCGCTCTGTGGGAGGCATACAGGCGATGCCTCACAGACAAGGGCATCGACATGGCTACCCCACGACAACTCTCGAGTCTCCTTACGAACACGCGCGCATTCGACAGGATCGTCACCCAGGAAGGGAATATCCCCATAGGATTCTGGCCCAAAGGTTAAACACAACGTTGGCATGTTTGCGGTATGGGCGTGCACTGACCCTTCGCTGTTACGTATAGATCCCCTCGCACTGAGCATCGGACAGCTGGCGTGGATGGATTACGATGCGATGCTCCCAGCCCTTAAGCCTCTGTTCCTCAACGCCGGTATGAAAGAGTGGGAGGCCAAGAAGCTCATCGAGGAAGCCCACCAGGACCTCTACTACCCGCTCGTCCGACCGTCTACTCGCCTCCACATCGTCCACGCGATCAAAAAGGCGTTGTAAACAGTCACACCATCATTCGCATCGTATCTTGTGGGACACTTTTTCACTTTCCAAAAAAAAAAAAGTATTATACCCACGTCCCCTTTGCATCTCGTCTTGTACATCACCCATAATATTTCCTTGCACACGCTACGCTGATTAGGTTTCATGTCCCTCGCGCCATCATGTTCATTTTATGTATTCGATAGTTTGCATCTCATATACCGTTTCGATCGCGGCCAATCGCCAAGAGTTGGAAGGAAATGAGGCGTCGGCTACCCTTCGGCCAATGCCTGTCCAAGACTCTGCACCCAAACTATCCCTCAATGGAAAGGCGACCCCAGTAATGGCGTCCTTCTAGTTTCAGAATGTACTGGAACCTGTCACAAGCAATATCCAACAAGGTTCATCACTTTGCCAATTTGTCACCCTGACGTGCGCAGGAACATGCCGGCAAAGTAGTCACAAGGGCAAAATCATCCGAACCCGCGGTTTCAAAGCAGTTGTATCAACCTCTGTTCCTTTAGCTAGTACAAAAGAAACGACCACCACCAATACCCAGAATTCAACGGACACTCAGCGCAAAGGCAGAGGTCACGGATGAACAACCCTATCAGACAGTCTTGTCACAAAAACGGTTCAAAGAAAGGACGAGCAGACACTGCTCAAAAGATCACCACCCAACACTCCACTTCCACCAAAAACCATCTTTCAAGCAGTCGGAGCAGTCACATCCTGAAAGTCGCGCAATACAATGAGAGCTTCAGCGACCTTGGCGTCCAAAGCGTCATTTGATTCGAGGAGGTGGAGGAGCTCAGCGTTGTCCATCTCAAGAAGCATACCAGTGATCTTGCCAGCCAACTCGGGCTGAGTGCTGCAAACAGACTCTTCAGTACACTATCCAAGAACATCACAAAAACAGATACACACTTGACAATTCTCATGTAGATGGCTTCGCCCAGCATCTGTTTCTGCTCCACGGGAGGTGCATTAGCAAGGGCCGCAGGTGAGAGCGACGGAACCTCTGGCTGGGACGGAGCCGAAGTAGGAGCAGGCGGAGGTGCGTTGCGAGTCGAAGGGTTGAGTTTATACTGCTGCTGTTGGTTGCGCGCGCCAGGGGAGGGGGCTGGAGCCCCGGCGGCGGGAAGGCGAGCACCGGGTGCGCCGCCTGGAGGAGGTCCAGGTCGGGGGGCACCGTTGGCAGGGGCATTGGAGCGAGGCATGGGGGCTGTGGGGTTGGTGGGGGATGAGCCGGGGCCACGGGCAGAGGGGGCACGTGGAGCGCGTGGATAGCCTTGCATGCCATATTGTTGAGGGGGCGCGCCATAAGGCGGTATAGGCATGCCCTGGGCACCACCAGGAGGGTAACGAGGGCGAGGTGGCATCATGCCAGGTTGACCATAACCCATCATGTTGCGACTTGGAGTGTAACCATTGGGACCAGGATAATACATGGGGCCATTGATGTAGGCGCCAGGAATACCAGCTGCCGCAGCCTGCTGCATACGGATCTGGTTACGCTGAGCAATCTGGCTCTCCAGTTGCTGCCTGCGAATTTCACGGCGCTGTGCGAGAGAGACATACAAGGGCTTGGATCCGATCATCTTGTTGTTCATTTCAGCGACAGCCTTGGTGGCCTCGTCGGGAGATGAGAAGCAGACGAAACCGAAGCCCTTGGAAATACCCTTGTCATCACGCATGACCTTGCAGCTAGTGATGGCACCGAACGGCTCGAATTCAGCGCGAAGCCTCTCGTCATCGATATCATCTTCCAGATTCTTGATGTACAAGTTGACACCGGCGTATTTGTTGAGCCTCTCCATTTTGGCTTGCTCATAAGACTTGCGCAACTCTTCCTCGCGTTCGGCCTTCTTCTGAGCACGCGCAACAAAGAGTTTCTTGCCGTTGAGCTCGGTATCGTGGAGATTCTCAACAGCCCTCTGGGCACCCTCATGCGACTCGAAGTTGACAAAACCAAACCCTTTGCTGTTGCCATGTTCGTCCGTCTGGATGACAGCCGAGGTGACCTGGCCAAAGTTATTGAAGAGCTGCTCAAACTCCTCTGCAGTGACAGAGGTGTCAACATTCTTGACATATACGTTGGTGAATTGAGCTTTCATTTCTTCTAATTTGGATTGACGTTCCTGAGATGGCCATCATCAGGCATCAGGCACGAACGGATCGGAGAAACAAACCTTGCGAGAGATGTGGTGGCCGACGTACACCTTCTTGTCGTTTAGAAGCATGCCATTGACAGCATTGATGGCGGCATCGGCAGACTCAGCAGTCTCGTAGTGAACAAAGCCATATCCTTTAGAGCGGCCCTGTTCGTCGGTAGCAACTTTGCAAGACAAGACGTTGCCGAAGGCAGCAAATGTATCGTGCAGAGCCTGTGCAAGTGGAGAAATCAGGGTGTGCCTCGACCAAAAATCGAACAACAACCCTACCTTGTTGTCGATTTGTTCATCGAGATTCTTGATGAAAATATTGCCTTGGCCGGTCTTACGCAAGGCAGGGTCACGCTGGGACCACATGATGCGGCTAAGTGGACCTTAGACAGCAAGGCGCGAGCACGAGGCGACGACCTACCACGGACGATTCTTGATAAGCGAGTAGTTGAGCTGCTCAAGAGCACGTTCGCCTTGACTCGGTAAGTACTCATGACTGACATCAATGAGAGTGAAGCATACCGTCATTTGTGTTGAGGTAGTTGACATAGGCATATCCCAAGGAGCGACGAGTCACAGCGTCGCGGCAAACACGAATGCTATACAGAATCAATACTCCGATGGGGGCAGTGAATGGCCAAGGACAAACCTTGCGACGGGACCGATCATGTTGAAAATCTCAAAGAGCATTGCTTCGGTGACGGTGGTGTCAAGTTCGCCGACATAGAGGGAGGCGGAGGGCGAAGCAACCGAATGCTGGGAAGGAGCATGGTAGGTGGGAGGGGGTGCGGGAGCGGGAGCGGGAGCAACCTCGGGTTGGACGATCGGAGCAGCTTCGGGAGCGGAAGACATGCTGAATTTTCTGGGTTTGAGGGGTCGTTACTGCTTTTGAGACTTTTTCTGCGACTGGGGATGGAATGAGCAGATGATGCGAACAAAACCAAGGATGCGTAACGAACACAAGAGGTAACTATGAAACCGCTTTTTTGTGAACTTTTTTATATATTTTTATGAATTAGGGCTTTTTCGGGCTGAAGGAAGGCTCTGGCATCAGCGACGACGACAACAACGATGAGGAGAGACGACTGACCAGGTGGTGGTTGCAGAAAACCAGCGTCGGTGCCCAAACTGAGATAGATGGATCATTTTCAAACTCCGACAGGCAATTGCCACATCGCATTAAGACACAGCATTACATGGGTACACGGAGACAAGAGTACATATATCATCCACGCGTGAAGTAGGCCTTTGCACCATGAGTCGCGAGCTCGGTTTTAGCCTGCCATACATGAGTGCTCGGCCGTGGTGCGATCCCGAAGAGCTTACCTTGTCCATGGAATGGCCGGCTGCGGTGTGATGGTTCCATATCTACGATCCGTTCAGCCCCGTGCGACATGCGACGGGCAGGGAAACATACCTGACGGTAGTAGTATGCCAGCCCTAAACCCTGCAGTGACCAGCCCACTGTGGCAACGGTGCCCAGGATACCTGCGGCCCAGTGACCGGATGCATACATTTGGATAGTCTGAATGAGACCTGCGGAACCTGTGCTAGGGATACCGACTATCCTGAGAAAGGAGATGAGATGCGGCTGCGGCTGCGTGCCATGTATACCTACATGTAGATGCTGAGAAGAAGATGGAAACCGCAGAAAAAGAAGAAGATATCTAGAAAAGAAGCTGTGAGCGCGTCATGCAGGGCGCGAGAAATGCGGACAGTAATATAATGCTTGCTCCTGCGGGGACGGGTGAGGTGGTGATCGCGGAGGTGAAAGGAAGACGGACCTTCATGTAGGCGTTATATATTGGTCTGCGGTGGGGGAGTGAGCACCGGGCATGGCGGAAAGAGACGGCATGCCGCACCTATACCAGAGGAGAAACGAGAGGGGTGCGATGATGATAATATAACTTGAAGACGGGTGGGTTATGAATTGTAAAAGAGCGGAAATAGACGACATGCCCAATGCTACCACCCAGGTCCTTTCCGCCGTCGCTCGAGCCGGCAACGAGGAGGAAGATGCATGCGACCATGTTGAGGACGAGTGTCGCGAGAAGGACGAGCCACAGCTGATACAAGCGATTGATGAGGGGTCGCGAGGCTTCAGGGATCTCGTCGGAAATGGAATGGTAGATCAGCGGCAAGACTGGGGCAAATATTGAGCGGAGGAGGGTGGATAGCGGGGAGAGGACAGACATGGTGGCCAGTTGTTCCTGCCGTGTCTCTTGATGTGCTCTGCTCTCTGGCTGAGTTCCTGCTCGCGTCGCTCGAGGTCGCGTTCTCTGCGGGCGAGGGTGTCGACGCGGGCCTTGTTCTCCGGGGGCGGGTCGTCGAAGGGGTTGGCATCGAGGGAGTGGGTGGATGCAAACGGGTTCTCGGTGTGCTCGCCTGGTGGGGGGTCAGTACGAGTGGGTGTCTCTGCGGTGCCCGTCGACGTACTCATTGTGCTGGTGCAAGTCGGAGTTTGGGGACGTGGGAATCTTCGGCTTTTAAGAGACGCGGATCGACGGGGCTGATGGCCGACGTTCTCTCTTTCTCCTCGCCCTTTTCATTCCGGTAAGCCTTTCATCTCTCTCGCCCTCGCCCTCGCCGCTCACCCTCCCCGCGTTAAATAGCTCGGTCGGCCCCTCGCTCTTTGGGATTCCCTCTCTCTTTTTTCTCCTCCCACTCCTTGCCACCATGTTCGCATCTCTTTCGCTGTTGCTCTGCACCGTCTCTGCCGTCTCCGCCTATGTCGTCCCACGCATCAACGCGCCCCCCAACTGGCCCACGGACTACCTTGAGGCATGTCCAGTCCCCCATTGCATCCCCAAGTCCTCACATCTCTCCTAGGCGTACGATGTCTACCACTGCAGATACCTCGCCAACAGCTGTCAGACCCAGCATGGCACCGATTTCTTTGACCAATGTTGCCACCCACTCTTGGTGAGTTATCTCTCTTTGTCATATTGCTCATATCTATCAACACCCCTTCAGGCCAATCAATCGGTCTCTTCTCTTCCCGCACAGTGCCAGATGCCTGCAAACACCACTTGTGTTGATGGCCTGCCCTCCTTGATCGCTGACGGAGGCGATGGTGGTGATTGTAGCGATGAGCCCCCTACTGTTTCGCCAACCGCTACTCCCCCTCCCCCTCCCGCTAGCACCACCCCGCCAGCTAGCACCACCACCCCTCCGCCAGATACCTACACCCCTCCCTCTCCCCCAGCTGAGACCACTCCTTCCCCGTCCCCCAGTACCCCTGCGGACGTCGGTGCTTCCCCCTCGACTCCCGCTTCGAAGCCCGTTTCTACTGGCACAACTTCCGGAGCTTTGAACCAGGGTGGATTGTGTGTCTCATGCCATTCTCACAATAAAACAACAACTGACCACGTGATGTACGCAGTGCTACCTACTTCTACCAGAATGGTAACGCTGGTGCCTGTGGCAACTATAACCCCGATTCTGCCTTTATTTGTGCCTTGGGTATGTGTGCTTTGTTTTCCATGCTGTCATTGTTCCTTGACAACCAACATTCTACTTGATTAGATTCAGCCATCTATGCGGGTGGAAGTCACTGTGGTCAACAAGTTCAGATCACCAACCTGAGCAATGGCAAGATGATCACGGTTACTGTTGCTGACGAATGCCCCACTTGCGTGAACGCAAACTCGATCGATCTCTCCCAGGCGGCGTTCCAGGCTCTGGATGACCTCTCTGTTGGCACCTTCCCCAGTAAGCCTTACATTTTTACCCAGTACCGTCTTCATCGCTCATGGCTGTTTCAGTCGCCTGGACCTTCATTTAAATTACCTGCTTCATGTGTATATTTGGCGGGGCCAGACCCCGTTGGAGTTTGGTATCATCTTGACGATGGCGGCGCACCCCGGCGGCACTCTAGACCACGCCGCTCGCATACCCTCCACTGGCAAATACCTCTTTTCTTTTTCTTTCCTTCTCGTCAATGCTCTTTATGTCTGCCAAGTATCTCATGGATCCCTTTGTTATGCTGTATTTGTTACATGGTTTTGCACGCTGGTGCTCGTCCATACCTGTTGATAGCTAGATCTACATAGTGTCATGGACGCTTGGTTTCGTGCAGCTACACATAGAAGACGCAGTGCGCAACTATTTTTTAAGGTAGCACCCAATCACATCTATAGAAATCTCACTTGTGTTCGTGAACCTGGTGTGAAATTGGCTACTTTCCTCATACCCATACGCATGGAAGCACTCGCACAGAAGATCCTTGTTGTGGGTGGTAATGGATTCATTGGTAGGAATCAAACTCACGGTGCGGACATGACGCTGACATGAAACAGGTTCTGCTGTATGCAAGGCAGCCCTGGCAAGGGGTATGCAAGTGACCAGCATCAGGTCAGCACTGCCATTATTGTATGGACTCGTTCATGTAACCTCCGCCAGTTCCTCAGGAAGGCCATACCGCACACCCCAGGGCCACACCCCAGCCTGGACGTCCAAAGTACGCCCTTCTTGTTCTCCCCGAAAATTTTCTCTGTTCCCGAGGCCGTCGCTGACTGCTGTCCTGCCCCTCTGTCTCGGCTGCGCAGGTTGAGTGGAGAAAGGCAGATGCACTGCTCCCGGAGACATACGTGGACCTCCTTCCAGGGGTCGACGGCGTCGTGCACACGATCGGCGCCCTGCTCGAAGATGGAAGTTACAAGGCCGCACTGGCCAAAGGCGACTTCCCGCGATTGGTTCGCGCATTTGCGAACGGGAGTGGCGGACACGGGAACCCCCTCGAGCCTGCACCAAAGGGCAGCTACGAGATGCTGAATCGGGATTCTGGTTTGTCGTTCTTTTTGTTTGGTTTGACAGCGACCATGCGACCTCCGCACCTCTGCTTGCAGCTCTTCGCGTATGCGAGGCATTCGCAGCGAGCAAGCCTGTCAACTACAGCAAAAACGACAACCCTGAAACCTGCAAAGACCGTCCCTTCGTATACATCTCGGCAGAGGATATCTCCCGACCTGTCATTCCCTCACGGTACATCGAGACGAAGCATGAGGCGGAACAGCGGATAACTCAGCTCCTTCGCGATCACCCAGGATATCGCGGCGTATTCATCAGGCCAAGTAACCATCTTCTTGGGTAGCAAAACTGAACGAGCTGATTCCTTTCTTCTTTTTTTTTTCCATCTTCCCCGCTGCTTCCCCCCCTAACTATAGGCGTGGTCTACCACGCTCATCAAAGGCCGCTTGTTTCCCCGTTGGCCGCGCTGATAGATCTATCAGCCTCCCTACACGCTAAAGTTCCGAAGGGCGTTCCAACGCCGTCTTCGGTACTGCGCACCCTTGGGTCCATGTTCTCACCCCCCGCTTCCTCTTCTGGTGGAGCGCCCATGACACCACCTGCTACCTCCTCATCACCGTCATCGTCCACATTCAGTTCCGGGATGTCTTCGGCCCTGAACGCCATAGCTAATGCACTTACCATTCCTCCAATACACGTTGATCACGTGGCTGAGGCAATTTGCATCGCGCTCGACCCACGGAGGACGGACGTGAAGGGCGTGGTAGGTGTCAAGGAAATGAGGGTATTAATTGGATGGTACGAGAAGGCGTAGACACAGCAAGCACATATTTTTCTTGGCCAGACTGCTGCACAGCCCTTTTACGTTCTGATGCGACTGCCATGATTTCTCTTGTCTCTTTTATTGTTGTCTTTTTCTGGGGTGCATAATCAGATAAGTAAGCACTCTCGCACCTGACGTGTGAGCTCGAAAGCCACCATCACTGGGTTATTTTATGTGCGCTGCACGGTTCCACGGAACGGTAACGTCGCATGCTCGGGTAGGTAGGGTACTATATTCGTGCTCCCCCCCCCATTCAGGTTACCCTATAGCGATGAGCATGCGTCGTGTTTTTGGCTACCCGCGAGGTGGGGAATTCGGTGATCTCGAATTGATGTTTGCTTGAGGCCATCCCTAGTCCTGGTCGACAGTTGGGTAACAAAGTCTAGATCAGTCATGGAAATACCGACGCGTTGGATCCCCATACCAATGGATCAATCCGGACCCGGTCCGTTCCATGTGCTCCTCATGGAAGCATGCGGTTGGACTTCTCGCCGTCCAATACATATATAAGTTCTGGGACACACATACCCTGAAAGGATCATTCCAGGCGCACCGTTCTCGACATTGTACATGCACCCTGGAGACCTTCAACTAGGTCGCCCCTACGCCGCCAATTTGGTCGGTGAACGCCACGGGGGGTGATAGGGGGGTCAACACGTTCACCATCAAGGTGACCATTCATAGCACAGCAGGATGCTTGGAGGTGTACCTTTGACTCACCAAAATGGACCTATCCAAATGCTACTATTAACGCCTTCCCGATGCCAGCTGGATACCAGCTCTAACACGTCGACGTGGTGCCATAGTTGCGTGATGCGATTGATGATCGATATTGGTGCTGGCAAGTCCCAGACACTAGCCCGGAGCTTGGCTGGGGGTTATGTTGTGACGTGCCGTATGGGCAGCCCGATTGAAGCCGATTTGGTTTCGCAAGCTCATCAATGGCGGAGTCATGGGGCGAGTGTACCGATGGGCAGGCGCAGTGTATATGTGGCACGTATGGATTAGTGCTGCACGAGACTGCAAACAAGGGGACGCGCTGACATCTGGACAGTACCCACAAGAGAAAAAGGACACTCCACTGGATCTAGATATGATCTGATGCAGTATGGGTGTTGTATTGGCGATCCTACTGTCGCCAGGTTCTCGGGGAGACATTGTATTCAGTCATTCATGGGGTTAGTCCTAAAGGAGGATGGGCGTTGTGATGGGTTTAGACAAGGTTGAATTGGTAGCATTCGCTTCGAAGACAATGTGTGATGATGTCGACATACTAGGATCACGTTGGGGATCAGGGAGCAATCCACCCCAATACATACATTCAGATCGTTCTGTCGGAATCCCTGGTCGAGGCAGATGACAGCTGGCAGAAGCCAATGATCTCATACAACCTATCGGTGCCTCCCCTCTTGATCTCGGCATTGACCGCGACATTGTAGGACTGTGCAAGGACGCACGTTCGTCGGAATCTTCCTTCAAACCTGCGGACTGACTGTCCTCTACCCCACCTTTCGTCCTCATTCCTCGTTGAGGATCTACCAGCGGCCAGGGAGCTGGCGGACCCGGTGGACCCTGAAACCAACAATCCTACCCTGCAGGGATTGGAGTTGACAACTTGCTACTACAGAACTCTCGCGTGCGAGAGGGGGCTTCTGTGGAGTGCAACTTTGATCAGTACTTATGGAAGGACATACCCCGGGACCTCTGTTTGATAGTCACTTGACAGTTCACTTCCACTGAAACACCGCCACGCCTAATCCTACATTGATGTTCGGATCGATCATTCTACTCCACCGGGCGTGTTCGTGGATATTCAATCTCCTGTATATCGAATCACATCGATAGATTCCATTCCAAGGTCCAAGTGCCCCAAGCGCATCAGAATCGTTATCACCTGTACATATAAGTCACCAAGGGACGACGTCCACTGAGAAATAGGGGCATACATGGTACCCTGCGAGGAAGTGGAGCAGGGCAAAGCTTTGGAGCGATCTTGTTCAAACTTTGAGGTCACAATACCGACAATGGTCGTACACGGGAACGTGCGTGGTTTGTTGTCCACACAAGACCGTGACATGACGAAACTGGTCGTACATACCTCCTACATTTCATCACGAAACCCACGCGTGCCGGAACTAAGCATTAGCTTCACAGATGGTGTGAACTTCGTGCAAATATGAATCGTCTATGTCACCTGGTTCAGCAGGGAACTTGAAGTTTAGATGAGAGTTATTAAATGCATAACGATATGCTTCGAGGCGTTCGAACGCGCTTTAGGGATTGCCTCGTTCCATCTAGTAGGGTGGCCGCTGGCAAGTGCTCAGTCTTTGCCATGCGAGGTTATGCCAGAAAAGAAACCAACTCCAGGCAGCTACAGGTGTGATACTTAGCTTGCATTCTAGGTTACGCAGTACGTTGTTCCAGACCGGGCCAAGCATACGAGCCCGGTGACCCCTCTTACCTTATGGCCTAGTGTCGATCACCACATAAGCGCTATTTTTATAGCTACAAGGGGATGTAATGTTATAACTGACCGAAGGGGCTTGCGATGAGCAGCATCCAGAAGATATGGAGAGTGATCGAGCTTCGATGCTTTCAGCATTTGTCTGTGCTGCGTGCCGAAGTAGGTGAGGCGCTGATCTCGCATGAATAAGACACCGGGACCGTGGCACGGGAGAACGAAATTCTTTCATTGTTGCTCAGGAGTTAGTGCTGTGGCAAAGATAGGAGCCAAGGAGCGGGCGACAGGTCGAGACTTCAAGAGAACGCCCATCACAGTTCTGTTGTCGAGGCCGCTCAGGAGCGGGCCGGAGACAATGTCAGACACCTGGAACGCCGAGTGACGCAAGGGGAACAAGAGTGATAAACGAAGGAATGGTCCCTGCGCGACAAGCGGTGTCTTTGTCCATAATCGAAATCCAAAACTCCAATGATGTGCTACAATCGACGACGAAATTGGCTCCATTGTGCCCCATCAGCAACCTGCCGTGGTGTGTAGTTTGTGCTCACAAGGAAAATGGTAAAACTCACCCCCAGAATTTGAGCGCCTCACCGTGAAAATGGTGGTTTGTTTACACTGTCTTGCACTACCAGGGCGGTTGGTGTGTCTGATGGCCTATGAACGTTGTCATTGGGGAATGTGCGGTACACCCACAATAATTAACAGAAATAATCCCCATCATACGAATAGCCGGTTAGTCCTGTTGCAAAGAATTCATGGCCTGGGATTGAAGTGTTTCCTCCGATGAGATACCTGCAGGAAACATAAAGATAACTACGTGACCCACCCCTACATTCGAAACTCATCATTAAAAACAAAACGTCTTCAACAGGAATGGAAACTACGCACCAAATTATAGGGTGTGCTGGAGTAGGGTCTCCAGAAGTTGAAATACATATGATGTGCACCCACACGACCTTGCCAAGTGATGAGCAAAGGCTCGCACTCATAAACAAGAGTGGTCCTGATGCTAGGACCACGTACTTATCGCGAGTGGTATCTGGGCAAGCACGAGATAAGACCAAAGAAGCAGGAAGCCGCAGCAAATTTCATTTTGTGCAGAGGGCCAAGAAAACCAAGGTGGAGAGCACCGTATCAACTGCGTGCATGCAGAACATGTCGCCGTGAGCTATTAAATACCCCGGTGTGAACGCAGCTGAAGATGCGTCGGTATCACAGTCAGTTTTGTACGGAAGCTGTATGAGGCTGATGCTAAGAGTCTGGTGACCAAACGTTACAGAGCTATACCTCAGGGGCTCGGTGAAACCCTTCCACCGGGCCATATCTAATGTGAAGGAATGCGATATGACCGCCTTTCATTTGCTGACACGCTATCAGTTGTTGCTGGTGAATCGACAGCGATCCGATTGGGTCTGCAAAACAGTGTTATCACTGGTATGGTTGCAAGGTTTCAACTGCCATTCTTGGATGTCCCTGTCAGTCTTCATATATTGCCCAATGATGGTGTCCTTCTCCGCCACACCCACATCGCTGTCCTCCTACTAGCCTCCTCCTCGTAGCCCTGTCCAGTTCCAGTGTCTGCTTGTTCGGAAGCCGATCGCCTATCCTTCGCTTCCGGCAGGCTTATCTGTCACTCCAATAATTTGTCAACTTATCGAACGATCTCTGCGAGTGGGACATTGCAATTTGTGGATATACATAAGGCCTACCTGGCACCTGGGCTCCCTCGCGACGACACATGTCCTTTCCTCTTACTTTCCTCGCACCCACACGTATCGGCTCGACGTCTCAGAGGGCACTACGGTCCATAGCTCACACTACCCCTGCTTGTCAGACGTTGCCATTCTACTTCCACAATACCAGACTTGCTGGTCCTAGCTCAGGAAGTGATCGCAATGATGGCAAAGTATTGCGTATGCTTATGTTCGGCAAACCCGGTGCAGGAAAGGGGACACTATCAGCACGACTTGTGAAGAAGTACGGCATCCTGTCGCTCTCTACAGGTGATCTTCTCCGTCAACATATCGCCGAGAAGTGAGTCAATGTTCTGCCGTGGAAGGGGTCGTTGATCACGGGATATGAAGGACAACTGTCGGACGGCAAGCAGAAGAAATTGTAGCACAGGGTGGACTGGTTCCTGATGAGATTATGCTCCAGGTCGTAACCACCAAGCTTGATGCACTGCGGAATAAGGTTGGTCCATTGACGTGTATCCTGTCGATAAGTGACGCATGAACAGCAACGTTCTGCAGCACTGGATACTAGACGGCTTTCCTCGAACATTACCCCAAGGCAAGCTCCTTGATACCCATTTACAGTACGAGATTCTGTGAATGTGGCGAGATGAGATGTGGTGACAGTTAACTCTGCAGAGCCCAAAACACTCCCTTGACCCTGGTCGTAAACCTCGACGTGGCTGACGAGATCATTCTAAGCCGGATATCAGACAGATGGGTGCACTTACCGTCCGGACGCGTGTACAATATATCGTATAACCGCCCGAAGATCGACGGATTTGATGACGAGACGGGTGAACCCCTCACGAAAAGACCAGACGACGACCCAGTGCGTTTTAGTTGATGCTTCAAGTTTGCAGGGTACCACTTACCTGGCTCCCACAGGAAATATTTTCGCGTCGCCTGAAGCAGTTCTACGAGTCAACTTCACCCTTACTCTCCTATTACGCCTCAAGGTCCAAGTTCACGCGAATGGTTTCACTACAGGGCGAAACATCTGACGAGATTTGGCCGAAGCTGGAGGCTGTCATTCATTCGTCGTTCCCAAACCTTCGAGAGTGTGCGCCTAGCAGGAAGCGACATGGTCTTAGTGACCCGTTCATGATTGGGGAAGAACGTTGGTCAACCAAGGTACGAGCAAGCAACAGCGCGTGAAAGGGTTTTTCTGTTCGATTGTCTCTGTCCACTCTTTGATGCCACTTTTCATGCGGCCATACGACTTTTGGATTTGATCTGTACTTTTACATCGTATTTTCTCCCAAGGTAATAGGAATCAGTACACAGCTAGTAATGAGTGCAGTGGTCGGCAATATCCGGTGGCTCTGCAATGTAGTGCCCCGCCCCCTCAGCGCTCCTTGCCTCCTTTTGTTGTTCTTATAGACCATGCGGTAGCCGCACCACACACATTCATTTCTTGTTCGCTCCCGGTCTGTAGCTTTCACTGATTTTTCTCGCCCTCGCCACCAATCTCTACGGAGTCTACTCTCACCATCCAGTTCTGCATAGCTGGTTAACCAACTCATGGCGTCTCCCATTATATTCATGCCTGCTGCTCGGCCCCGCCTCCCCATGGGGGTGCGATCACTCGGCAGCGTTGTTCATGGGTCGACGTCCAAGTCCCTACCCATTTACATGAACCTCGCAGGTTCGGAGGTGGCACCAAGCGACACCAATCCCTCCCTACGGATGTTGATCTTCGGCAAACCCTGCACTGGCAAGGGCACGCTTGCCTCGAAACTGACTGCCAAGTATGACATCCACTCATTGTCTACTGGTGATCTCCTCCGCCAACATATTATAGAAAGGTCAGCAACCGATCCGTTTATGGATCGAAATTCGTAGTGATGATCGCACTCTAATCAGGACTCCCATTGGAAAAGAGGTAGAAGAAATTGTGGCGAAAGGTGGCCTGTTACCTGATGAACTTATGCTCGATCTCGTCACACAAACGCTGGACAAGCTTCGGAGCACGGTACGTCAGATTGGTGCCTAATTTATCCCTCTCTGGCGAAATGGCTTATACTCCCCTGAGCAGAACTGGATTCTAGATGGCTTCCCTCGAACCCAACGCCAAGGAAGACTACTAGACAATTACCTAGAGTAAGTGAATGCAACGGTCTTAGGCATATCCCAAGATACTCATCGTTGAATTCATAGACAGCGCAATCTTCCACTCAATCTTGTTGTTAATGTCGACATTTCGGACGATGTCATTATGGATTGGTTAGCCGATCGTTGGGTTCATATCCCATCAGGCCGCGTTTACAGCACGTCATACAACCCTCCAAAGGTTCCAGGATGTGATGATGTGACCGGAGAACCACTGACGAAGCGGCCTGACGACACCCCTGTGCGTAGAACTTTGATCCCCATCATGATGGTGGTGCTCATGTTTTCACGTGTGATAACAGGAAATCTTCACTCGACGGTTGGATCATTACTACTCACAGACGTCACCGTTGCTTTATTACTATGCATCAAGATCACCACATGCTACGCGCCTTGTAAACCTGGATGGAGATTCGACCATGTTATGGCCCACATTGGAAGGCATAGTACGGGAATCCTTTCCTGTCATCCGTGAACGTATCCCTGCTAGGACTCGTTTGCCAAGACAGATGCAGGTCAGAACCTCATTGTAGTGGCTTGTTCCAGGACTGGATCGTGTCCGACGAGATCGGTCTAGCTGTATATATGTTCATCTTGAAACGTTCCTCTTGCATGGTTTCCACATGCTGCGCTCTTTCCCCTCATCTGTATGCTACGTCACTGACTTTCAAGTAGATATATATTTGCAGGAGCTCACTTATCTATCAATTTAGATCATTAGACCACTACCATAGTTCACTTGCATGGACGTTGTCTACATACATCTGTTCCAAAATGCTTCCGCACCTGACCGGATATGGAAATTGTTCCGTTGCTCCCATCAGTGATCAATGTGGCGTGTGGTACCTTTTGCCTGATATGCCACCTCCAAGCTTATTCAAGGCACTATACAGCAGGTGAGTGGAACGTTTTAGAAGATTGAAAAGGTCGTGCTTTGTACTTCGGGGGCTTATTCGACTGGAAAGCATCACATCATCATGGGCCGATTGACCCCGTCTTCCCCCGTTCCAGGTGAAGTTCCTGCTGGTTAGTCAAAAAAAAAGACGACGTGTCATCATTTACCATCAACAGAACTGAATTATGTAAAATTTCTCATCAAGATGCACTCCAATCACCCTCAGCCAGCCTCAGCCGTTGAAGCGTTAAAATGTTGGCTCAGGGTCAGAGGCTGTAAAATAGTACGGTAACTTCTCGAGTTGTTAGTTTGGTGGGTACTCCGTCGGTATAAAGCCTCCTCATTAGTTCATTTGCATCCATATGACACTTTCCCCTTCCACTTCCGTGTCGTCATGGACGGTTCCCCCATTTCTTTCCCCAATCCAGCAGTGTATCTTAATTATTTGGATCCTAATACCGCATTTCAATACGAGGTGACGAGAAATGTCTATATAGCCACGCTGAGTGCAAGTCATTTGTCCATGATCCACATGAATATTCCAGATGACATGTGATCTCCAGGCCATGGTTTGGGACATTCTGTCCTGTGTCCAACAAGACTGGAAGCTACTTCGTATCAGTAAGCCACAACCTGTCTTTTTTGCTTATCATCTCTCGAGGTGGGTTTATGTTCCTCTCAAGTTCTGGCATTGGTCTTAACCTTTCATTTCAGATTGGGTACTCTGTCATTTATTACACTCTCTGTCCTGGAGTACAGTCAGTACCCTTGGCTTTCCATAGCCATGCTTACATTTCATTGATCACAGCCGGTCCCATTGAAAATTGCCGAAGTTTCGAATATTTCTCCATAGCATGCTTTTTTGTCTCGACCGCCTCCACAGACTTTCTGTTCCTCGCCCGTGTCTATGCGGTTTACTGTCACAGAAAGCCCATTTATATCGCTTTCATCTTGCTCTGGATAGTTGATGTTGGCCTCCTGGGTTTGCTCTTCACTGGCCTCGAGGTCATCCCGATCGCAAACACGAAGCATTGCATCAATGTCAGCAGGAATAATTATGTAGTTGCGTCTCTGCTCGTATCAATCCTCTTCGATACAATGGTATACATATTTGTCACTGCCAAGCTTCTCTCCACTCGAAAACCGAGCGAGAAAAAAGTGACATGGCGGACAATCTTCTCGGGGAAATCCCTTCCCAGGTTATCCCGCGCGATCATGCAGGGGGGCCAACAGTACTATCTGTAAGTTCGTATTTCTCGCTGAACCAACAATGGGTATTTGATTCCTATACGTTCTAGGATCAAGGTTGTCGGTAGCATGTTGATGGTCTTCTTTTGGTTAATACCGTCCATCCCCTCCATATGCCGAGTCGTATGTGCCGTCCCAATTGTGGACTGACTAGTTCCATGGCGTGTCGTGTCTATCGTAAGCTCAAGCTTGAGTTGGTGGACCAGGGGGAACGACAGAGGATTCAGGAGGCGACAGCAGATGCCGTGTTCACCACATGTGTCCAGGCAGTACCTTTGACCGAGGTGTTGTTAACCAAGGACCACAAGTGATTTTTCCAAGCCTTGTGGGCAATTCGATTCAATTTTTCCAGATTGTATTTGATCCTGAATACTACGTAAGAGTTACGGTACTGTTTAGTGACGTTCTGGTCATGACTCACAGTGACCGTGTTGATCATGTTTGCACAGCGGAGTCGAACCTGACCAGAACTATTGCATCTCTCTCCATGTCAGGGATGAAGAGTGCTGCTGGTTAGTCGAGAGGGTCAGCGAATTGATATTATTAGAACTGAATAAATTTTCTGACTCAAAGGTATGACCCTTCGTCGACCTAGTTATTTACCTGGATGGGCACTCTTTCACGTCGTATCATTACTGTCTCGTCATGGACGGCCTTTCCACTGCCGGGCAAAAGTGCCCAAAATTGTCCCCGTTTGGTTTTTCAATCTTAGAAAGTGCATTCAGAGTCCAAGTTAGACCATATGGCGCACTGAACTGGCATCACTGACCCCCAACAGTCCGCGGTTCCCGCCGGCCGTTTTAGTTGTACCACCTGGTGTTGAGGGAGGGCTTGTGGACGTCTGCTAAACTAGGATCTATGCTGGCACGTACATACCTGGTTTAGCTTTGTCGTAAATCTCGTCTCCATCCAATCAGAGTATCCAAGAACTCAGCAAGCGCATGGTGACATTCAACGCTTTTGCAGATGCGCCTCTTTTCTCCACCCTGCGGTGTACCTTGCTGTAAGTAATTAATTGGATCCTACTCGTGATACAGCATTTGAATATGAGGTGACGAGGAATTTCGAGTGCTTTCACAAATAGAACCTGTGGGGATTATACGATGATTCGAAACGATGTACACATGATACTGGCACCTGCAGGGGATACAGACGATTCAAATCGTTTTCGCAGTCTTGATGCTGACAAAGCTATGTTTTGCACCGCGGCCCGTGTTGGTGATCCCGGTACCTGACTGGCACCCAGTATTGCCGACGATGCGATCTCTCCTCATTTCAGTCAGGTTTCCTTCTTTTTATTGATTGAACTTAACCCACACTCGAAGCAGTGGATGCCAGGGATGAAACGTGCCGCTGGTTGGTCACTGAGAAGGTCGGTTGAAGGTCAGCGTACATGTCGGAGTATCTAACCATTGCCAGTGACTGAATTATGTGAATTTCCGAATCAAAGTGTGGCCCTCCATACTAGCTAGGCCCAGGGTCAGGAGCTGCCATGTGCAAACTATGATATGCACCAGTATCTTCTCTACTTTGGCGGCCACTCTGTTGGTATAAAGAGCCTCTTTGTATGGCAGCGTCCCCTTCCACCTCCGTCTCGTCATGGACGGCCCCACCACTTCTTTTCCCAATCCAGCAGTGTATCTTAATTATTTGGACCCTAATACCGCATTTCAATACGAGGTGACGAGGAATGTCTATCTAGCCACGCTGGGTGCAAGTCATTTGTCCATGGTTCACTTGAATACTCCGGATGACACATGGTTTCTAGGCTATGATTTGGGACATTCTGTCCTGTGTCCAACAAGACTGGAAGCTACTTCGTATCAGTAAGCCACAACCTGTCTTTTTTGCCTACCATCTCTCGAGGTGAGTCCATGTTTTTCTCGAGTTTAGGTATCACTATTAATCTTGCATTGTAGATGGAGTACTTTATTATTCATGATACTCTCTGTCTTGCAGTATAGTCAGTACCGTTAACTGGTCATAATGTTGCTCACGTGCTTACTATATCACCCAGCGGGTCCCATTGAAAACTGTCGAAGTGTCCAGACATCCACCACCGTATGCCTTTTTGTCTCGGTCGCCTCCTCAGACTCTCTCTTCCTTGCTCGTGCATGTGCGGTTTACTATCATAAAAAGCCCATCTATATCGCCTTCATTCTCCTCTGGATAGCTGATGTTGGCGTTCTGTCCTTGTTCTTCACTGGCCTCGACACCATCTCGGTCGCGAACACGAAGCACTGCATCAATGTCAGCAAGGATAAATATGTAGTTGTGCCTCCACTTGTATCATTGCTCTTCGATACGATGGTATACATATTCATTACCATCAAGCTCCTCTCCACTCGAAGGCCAAGCGAGAAAAAAGTGACGTGGCGGACAATCTTCTCGGGGAAATCTCTCCCCAGATTATCTTGCGCAATCATGCAGGGAGGGCAGCAGTACTATCTGTAAGTTCATATTTCTCACTGAACCAACAGTGGGTGCCTAATTCTTATATGTTCTAGAATCAAGGTTGCCACTGGCGTGATGCATACCCTCTTTTGGTTGATACCGTCCATCCCCTCCGTATGCCTAGTCGGAGTTGCCATCCCAATGGTCGGACTAGGTAGTTCCATGGCGTGTCGTGTTTATCGTGAGCTGAAACTTGGGTTGATGGACCGGGAGGAACAACAGAGTGATCAGACGATGGCAGCAGATGCCGTGTTCACGACGTGTGTCCAGGTAATACCTTTGACCGAGGTGTTGTCAGGCAAGGACGTAGAGGCTGCCACAAGTGGTTTTCCCGAGCGGGAGCGGTAGACTCGGATCATCGAGAGGAATGCGACAAGTGCAGAAAGTCACTAACGACATGCGTTTTGTGTAGTTATTTTACTCTGACTGGAACGCGACTGCGAGCGAGACAAACAAATTGTGAGGGACAGGGGCTATGGCCCGAATTCGGAATTTTTATCTTCAACTTGACTTCAAATTCGAAGTGCACATACGTTTCTCGCCAATCTCACACGCACTGTACTAAGATTCCAAGGCTAGCTTGTTCATGCTGGTCCAGTTGTCTGAATTTGAACGAGGCTTAGTGAGGTCCATTAGCGGTTACGGGCGCATTCGCTCAGAATCACCGCGGCGCACTACTGACTCAAATCGTTTTGGCACAGATAATGATAATCCTTCCATCTCCTCTTTCTATCGACATCTCGGATACCGAGGCGGCGACCAATGTAGCCTTGCCGCTAATTGGTGACAACTGGTAAAGCAACGAGGTCGACATGACAAAGAGCGCCAGGCCGCCGCCCTTCCCACCCTGGCGACAAATGCCGACGAGCAGCCTACTACGAAAACGCCAAAGATACTCCCTCAACGCCGACAATGAGAGTGCTGGTGACGTTCCTATCTACCAGCATTGCGGATTGTTTTTGGGCTTGTGCGGGTGAAAGTTCCGGTACCTGTCCGGATGGCCAACAACCCCATCTCTCCTATTGGCCAAGAAGGTTGGCGTATCGCAATACATACCAAATAATGTTACAAAACTTCCGAGTTAAGGTGTGGGGTTCCGTTGACCCAGGATCAGACAGGCGGCCGAATACTTCTCTAGTTGGAGGCTGTTCGTCACTACTACAGCAGTCGCATATGGGCCGCGTTAAGGAAGCATGCACACGGCCATCTCAGATGCTGTGCACTTGGACAACCATATGGTGGACGGAATCGGTATGGGCACTGCGTCTGTGCACTTGAATTAATATCATATCTCTCACTTCTATTCCACCCTAGTCACCCCTGCTTCGTCATCATCGATGGCCACGCGCCAGACTGTCCCGAACCCCGCCTTGTATCTCAATTATTTGGGACCTGAGACCGCATCACAATACGAGATAACGAGAGACGTTTACCTTGTCACACTAGGGGCAAGTCATGCGTGTTTCCGTGATTCCTGTGAATGTCGAGAATGATGGGCAGTCGACAGGCGCTGATTTGGGACATTCTATCCACTGTCGAACAAGAATGGCGGCTGCTACGCATCAGCAAACTAAGCCTTGTCCTTATCGCATATCACCTCTCCAGGTAGGTTCAATCATTCTTAATTAGCCCGTATGTCGGGCTGATACCGTCGTTGTAGATGGGGTGCCTTAACAACCATCGTACTTTGTGTTCTTGCGTACAGTCAGTAATTGAGCTACAGTATTTGACTTGACCTGCCAGAAATTTACATCTCGCTTTAGCGGGCCCTATTGCGCACTGTCAAACTACTCAATACGCCATATCTACAGGTTGTTTTGCCTCATCTGCTGCCACCGACTTTCTCTTCCTTACACGCGTCCGGGCGGTGTACAACGACAACAAACGAGTCTGCTTCGCTTTCATCTTCCTCTGGGTTGTAGATGTCGGCCTGTTGGGCCTAGTGTTCATTGTTTTCCATACCAGTGAGATCGCTGACACGAAGCACTGCATAAATGATGGCGAACAGAAATGGGCAGCTGCACCTATGCTCATGCCCGTGTTCTTCGATACAATGGTATACATCTTCATCACGATCAGGCTCCTCTCTACTCGGAATCCAAATGAGAAAAAAGTCACTTGGAAAACCATCTTTTCAGGAAAATCTCTCCCTCGAGTTTCAGGAGCAGTCATGCGAGGGGGTCAACAGTACTATTTGTAAGTCCGTGATATTTGATAACCAAGATGGCTTGTAACCTTGGTTGCATTTCATCCCTGTAGGATCGCGATTTCCTGTAGCGTTGCAATGACCATTTGCTGGCTGATGCCTTCTGTTTCTGTTGCAGCCAAAGCCTCGAGCGACGTCCCAGCAATTGCCCTAACGAGCTCCATGGCGTGTCGCATCTATCGTAACCTCAGGCTTAAGTTGTTGGACCACGAGGTAGCGTGTGGGGACTCTCCAGTGGATGGCTGTTGTAGATAGCTGGGATATGTGAGGAAGCCTTAGCTATGATAATCATGTATAAATTCCAGCGCTTTGCTACTCGTCGACTGGGGAACAGGTAGGCTCCTTCCCACCCTTCACTCTTCGTGTGAGGGGTGATTCCTATACCCTGTACGTACCGTACTAGTGGCGGCAGAATCCGACAATGCACGTACTGGCAGTGCATCTGTGCACTGACTTAAATTACTATCAAGTTCTCACTTCTAATCCATCCCTCGCTATCATCGATGGCCACGCGCCAGACTGTCCCGAACCCCGCCTTGTATCTCAATTATTTGGAACCCGGGACCGCATCGCAGTATGAAGTAATAAGAAACGTTTACCTTGTCACGTTAGGGGCAAGTCATCTGTATTTCCGTGATGCCTGTGAATGTCGAGAATGATGAGCGGTCACCAGGCGCTGATTTGGGATATTCTATCCACTGTCAAACAAGACTGGCAGCTACTACGCATCAGCAGACCAAGTCTTGTCTTTATCGCCTACCATCTTTCCAGGTAGGTTTATTCGTTCTTGATTGGCCCGTGCGTTGGAGCTGATGCAATCATTGTAGATGGGGTACCTTTATAACTATCTTACTTTGTGTTCTTGGATACAGTCAGTAACGTTGAGCTGTATTTGACTTGACCTGCCACATATTTACGCCTCGCTTCAGCGGGACCTATTGCACATTGTCAAACTATTCAATACGTCATATCTGCCTTTTGTTTTGTCTCATCCACTGCCACCGACTTTCTCTTCCTCGCACGCGTCCGGGCGGTGTACTGCAACAACAAACGAGTCTGCTTCGCTTTCATCTTCCTCTGGGTCGTAGATGTCGGCATGATGGGCCTCGTGTTCACAGGTTTCCATACCAGTGAGATCGCTAACACGAAGCACTGCATAAATGGCGGCCAGAAGAAATGGGAAGCTGCAGCTATGCTCATGCCGCTGTTCTTCGATACAATGGTATATATCTTCATTACAATCAGGCTCATCTCTACTCGGAATCAAAATGAGAAAAAAGTCACTTGGAAAACCATCTTTTCAGGAAAATCTCTCCCTCGGTTGTCAAGAGCGGTCATGCGAGGTGGCCAACAGTACTATTTGTAAGTCCATGATATTTGACAGCCCAGATGGCTTGTAACCTTGATCGCATTTCATCCCTGTAGCATCGCAGTTTGCTGTGACGTCACAATGACCATATGCTGGCTGATACCTTCTGTTCCTGCTGTAGCCAAAGCCTCGAGCGACATCCCAGCAATTGCCCTGACGAGTTCCATGGCATGTCGCATCTATCGCAACCTCAGGCTTCAGTTGTTGGACCATGAGGTAGAGTGTGGGGACTCCCCAGTGGATAGCTGTTGTAGATAGCCAGAATATGTGGGACAAAGCTCTAACTATGATAATCATGCATAAATTCCAGCGCTTTGCTACTCGTCGACTAGAAGAGGGGAACAGGTGCTTTTAGATACAGTCGGTAAGGAAGGCATCACAGAAAAAAAGGAAAAAACAACCAAGAGAAACATTACTGCGAACAACATACGAGGCTAGAAACGATAGGGCCTGGTACAAAATCGACTAGGGCAACAAGCAGGACGACAATAATAAAGAAGGTGGATCTAAGGTAGTATACTATCGACAAAACAAGATATAAAGATCACCGAGGCTACATACTTGGTCAAGTTAGTTCGTGCGTGCAGCATGATCGATCATGATCGATTGATCTATGGAAATCATCTTCAGGCAGCAAAACATATTATCATGATGTCTATTCAAGTCAGATTGCTTGAGCCACTGGAACCAGTGCGAGAACCATTCGCAGAACAATGGAAATTATTGTGGTCGAAGACAGGAGCAGTCCAGAGAGATTTGATCACAGCAAGGTCATCCAAGAAAATTGACCCTTGACATTGCGGTATATTCTCAGAGCTTTAGATCATATTATGTATTGTAGTTTCTCGAGGGTCGTATTGAGCAGATCTACATCTGAGAACTACAGCAAGATCTCAAAGAGGGTCAAGGTCAGGCGGAGGTCATGTTTACTGAGTTAGATGTCCAACCTACCCATTTTATATTATCGTGGATGAGTGAGCGCTGACTTGCACTAGCGAGGTGTTCAACGCAAGTGAGCTCAAGCGTGACAATGACCGGGACTCCGTTACCTTATTTGTACAATATACTGTAAGACAAAACCTCCCAAGTCGAAACATTTCGTATGCAGCGGTAAGGAGGCATGCGGCCTGCGACCATCATATCCTGTGCACTTGGTCAACCACTGTATGGTCTTCTACGGCGTCGGTATGGGCACTGGCGCTGCGTCTGTGCACTCACATCAAACACTATCTTCTCACTTCTATTATCCACCCGTCGCTATCATCGATGGCCACGCGCCAGACTGTCCCGAATCCCTCTGTGTATCTCAATTATTTGGAACCTGAGACCGCATCACAGTACGAGATAACGAGAGACGTTTACCTTGTTACGCTAGGGGTAAGTCGTGTGTGTTTCCGTGACACCCTGTGAATGTCGGGAATGGATGAGCGGTCACCAGGCGCTGATTTGGGACATTCTATCCACTGTCGAACAAGAATGGCGGCTGCTACGCATCAGCAAACCAAGTCTTGTTTTTATTGCCTATCATCTCTCCAGGTAGGTTCATTCGTTCTTAATTTTGGCCCGTGCATTGGAGCTGATATCATTGTAGATGGGGTACTTTCACAATTATCCTACTTTGTGTTCTTGCATACAGTCAGTAACGTCAAGCTACGTACAGTATTTGACTTGGCCTGCATGTTTACATCTTGCTTTAGCTGGCCCTATTGCACACTGTCAAACTGTTCAACATGTCTTATCTTCCATTTGTTTTGTCTCACATGCCGCCACCGACTTTCTCTTCCTCGCACGCGTCCGGGCGGTATATCACAACAACAAAGGTGTCTGCTCCGCTTTCATCTTCCTTTGGGTCGTAGATGTCGGCGTGTTGGGCCTAGTGTTCACAGGTTTCCGTGCCCGTGAGATCGCTGACACGAAGCACTGTATGAATGACGGCGAGCAGAAATGGGTAGCTGCAATTATGCTCATGCCGCTGTTCTTTGATACAATGGTATATATCTTCATTACGATCAGGCTCCTCTCCGTTCAGAATCCAAACGAGAAGAAAGTCACTTGGAAAACCATTTGTGCAGGAAAATCTCTCCCTCGAGTGGCAGGAGCAGTCATGCAAGGGGGCCAACAGTACTATCTGTAAGTCCATGGTATTTGATAACCCAGATGGCTTGTAACCTTGATCGCATTGCATCCCTGTACTAGGATTTCGATTTTCTGTAGCATCGCAATGACCATCTGCTGGCTGATACCTTCCGTTTCTGTGGCAGCCAAAACCTCGAGCGACATCCCAGCAATTGCCCTAACGAGCTCCATGGCATGTCGCATCTATCGCAACCTCAGGCTTAAGTTATTGGACCACGAGGTAGAGTGTGGGGACTAGATAGCCAGAATATGCGGGGTACAGATGATAGCCATGCATAAATTCCAGCGCTTTGCTACTCGTCGACTAGAAGAGGGGAACAGGTGCTTTTAGATACAGTCGGTAAGAAAGGCATCACAAAAAAAAAGGAAAACGACTAAGAGAAACACTACTACAAACAACATACGAGGCTAGAAACGATAGGGCCCGGTACAAAATGGACTAGGGCAACAAGCAGGACAGCAATAATAAAGCCCAAGGTGAATCTAAGGTATACATCGACAAAACAAGGATATAAAGATCATAGAGGAGTGAGTTACTGTACCTATGAAACAAAGGGCGAGAAAAGGTACAAGTCGAGTGTGCGCGTCAGCAGACCCAGCTGCATGGCGATAGTATTGATTAGCATTCAGGTGATCTCCCAGACTGAAATCTCCAGGACGCGGAACATTGAGGTGTCTTTCGAGTTCTCGGACCATCCTACTGTCTCTCTCCAGTTGTAAGTATTGGCTTCTTTCTCCCCGGCACCTGCGAACAGTCCGAGGTCGTCATCCGAAATACCGCGAAAGATAAGGAATAGTCGCGTAAAGACGCAAGGGTCTGCTGTGACTGAAATGTCGATGGCATTGGCAATCCTGGTAGGAGAGAGGAAACGATATGCAATATTCTTGTGTGCCAAGAAGAAATGGAGATTGCTACTGGAAGGCTGTCAGAAGAGCATCGAAAGTGTAGGGGATTAGAGGCTGCATACTTGATAAAGTTAGTTCGTGCGTGCAGGGACATGCCCAGTTGATCCAATACACCCATGATATGAGAGAGGAAGTCACGGAAAGTCATGGCGAAACCATTTCGTGGGGCAATAAATTCGTTAGGGTCGACCATCGCGGGGTCAGGTCTAAGTGAATCGGATAAGTTAAGCTTCGGTGAAGAGTTGGGTTGACAAAGTTCTCACAAAGCTTCGTAATACAGGGATGTTACAACCATTTCGCTTTCGAAATGCTCGAGGGCACCGCCAGGATGCACTCGCAGGAAATACTTGTACTTTTGGTCACCCACATTCTCAGCGGGTGGCCATGTCATGGTTAGGTTCCAGAGCGGATTTACAGTTAGGAAGACGTCGCAATATTGCTGGGCAGGTGCGAGAATACTAAGATGACATTTAGCAGGTGACGGGCGTGCGGCGGTGGTCAGCTTTGTCATGACTTTTGAGTCGAAGAGGAATTCGGGGGTGATATCTGGGTTATTCATACGGGTTCCAGTAAAGTCCAGGGTATGGGTGTCGCCGGAGTGCACGATGCAGAGTTTTCCCCAGAACAAGCCATCAACCACGGTACCGTCTTCCATGCGGGACATGTCGACGTCATCGGCGGACGCCACCGTTGTTTCCAGAGCGATGTGCTGTCCAGGAACGAGTTCGAGATTGAAAGTGGCTGGCATGTCGGTGACTGGCGGAGGACTGCAGGGGGTTGAGACTGGTGTAGTTAGATGTTAGGCATGAGACTCACGGCGGTGGCCTGTGTGTGAAATATCAATATCAAGACGCTGTGATGTAGTCGGGCAAGTATACTGACGGAGGTTCGTCGGGGGGCGGCGGCGCATCGCTGACGATTTCCACCCTTAGGCCCTGAACGCCCATTATCGCGATCTGATATGAATCTTCGCCAGTTAACTACATGTGTGCCAAACACGCGGCAATAATATGAAATCAGCTCTTTGGCCCTCGGGTAGATCATCGTCGATTACGCACATAGATGTAAGGCCCTGAAACCAGTCGCTGTTTCGTGGCGTCAATGACAGATCGTCGCGGAGGATAAATGAGACACGTACGGAGGCATGTAGTGAAGCGAACTCGGTAGGCACCCTGAGACTGAAGATGGCATCTGGGGGTGGCTTAGTCCAGTCTCTGGCGACGACCTCCAGTTCCTGATCCGATGGGTCGGGTGAGTGTGGACGAAAAATGAGAGATTGTGAAGGCGCCACTGACAGCATAACTCTGAGGGAGCTGGATAGAAGAAAACCATCAGGACAGCGAGGGCAGGGTTGAGGGAAGAGGACCGACCATTCTGACTGTTTCCATGTCGCCGTATGCAAGGGTGAGAAGACGCTGTCTTGCGAGCGCCATCTGAGCCTGTTTGTCCCGGTACTCGCTTTCCTTGTCGCTCTTTTTGCCTTTGAATTTTCCCCAGAAGGAATGGGTGGGTAGACTTCCGCTTGTTGATCTGCGGTCGAACATGGTATGTCAGAGGGTATCGGGAGCGGTTAACGACATACGCTGGGGAGAGGAGCATGGCAGAGAGAGTAAATAACGGGGGACAGGGATTAGTATAGGGATGGCAGATGGCAAGGACCTGAAAAGGACGCCGATAGTCAGAAACATGACAGAAACACGAGGCAGGACACCCACGAACAGATCAGACGCTGGTGGAAGAGTGGACTGCGCTCGTCAAGGGTTCGAGTGTGTCGACGCTGGGCTTGAGCTCGACCCGCACGAACCCTCGACCCGTTGAGTTCAGCTGAGCGAGGCGGGACAGTCTCTTCTCTCGACATTCCACGTGGCAATCTCATAAGTGCATCGCCTATCAACGTTCCTCCAATGTTGCGCTCTCTCTTGCAGGCCCAGCATCTGAGGCGGCTCGCCTCCGTCGCACCGCAGAGGTCGTTTGTCTCCACCGTCTTACTCTCGCGGACATGGGAGAACGAGACCGTCGTCGACCTGCGCAAGGAGGCCAGAATGCGCGGTCTGTCTACGTACGTCTTACTCATGTCCATCATTCGCATCACAGCTAATGGTCCAAATAACAGGAAGGGAAACAAGGCCACTTTGGTGTCCCGTTTGCAGGAGTACGAGGACACCAGGACGGCGCCAGCGTCTTCCCCTCCCGGGGCACGCAATGCATCCTCCCGAGCCACCCCAGCTCCCAATCCCGTCTCTCCCCCTCCCCAGGCAGCATCCCCTGGTGTGCGACCTCAGGCGAACCCGTCCGCTTCTGCCCAGTTCTTCGCGTTTAAAATGCCAGATCTCACCCAGTCTCCCCCGACATCATCGGCACAAGTCGTAAGTATCCACTATGACATCTTTCCGACGTCTTGATGTCGTTATTATCGTCCCTCTTCTGACTAATGCCCACAGCCCTATCTTCCCGACTTTTGGGAATCGGCCAACCCAAAACCAAGACTGTCCACGGAGCCGGAGCTCCCAAAGCTCCACGTCGTTGGCGGGGTCGCAACACATCCCGATGGAGGTCCAACCCATCATCTCCAAAAGCATTCCGAAGCCGATACGCTCCAGCCCACTCCCACTATCATAGATAGGGCCGTTGTTATCAAGCCTGCCTATTTGCGTGAAGTTTTCGTTGGCCTGGGCATCCCGACGACCATTCGGTTGCGTCCTGTTGTGGATTCTACTGTGGAGGAGGAATCCGTTGAATCTCGTCCACTCACAAGTGAAGAATCGAGGGGTGTGTACGTCGCACTCGGCCTCTTCGTCGGATCGTGGGTCCTCGCGGGCATCTTCGCCCCGCGGCCTCAAGAGCCAGTGCAGGACCCTCCAGTAGAACACAAGCACTAGATTTTTATTTCGTATCTTAAAAGACAGTGCGCTGGTCGATAAATCGTTACGTATCACTTGAGGTCTTTGGCAGTAATCCTGCAGCATGATGTCGCATTCAAAATCTAGAGCACGTCTTTGTATTACAGTTATCCAAAGCTTTACCTTCCTTACGTCCATGTTGCCACGACGGTGTAGCCAGCTCCGTCGTTCGTTGCATCTCTCACCGAAATGCCAGCACTTGGTTGGTCCCAATGACCCCGTTTCCAACCTACGTCCCATCATCTACACCGACACGCCAAACTCCCTACCAAAAAGTGACTCGCAGGCCAGGCTCAATCACCCCTACTCCCTCCAGGAATTCTCGGACGGACCGCCCTCCCCAAACCATGCCCTAGAGTTGCAATACAAACTCAAGCGAGAGCAGCTCGACACGCTCAATCATAAATACTGGGCAGAGGTATGGACACGGTTGGATCAGATGGGCAACATGCCTGACGATGACGTAGAGCAATACGCGGTTCGAAGCAGGGAAAGCGTCTGTCCTTGCATCCATTCCAGAGTCTGCATCCCCCGAGACACGCGAACACGCACTCTCCGAGTTCTTGAAAAAGTGGGTGGTACAAGAACAGGACAGGCAGGAGGTGTATTCTACAGAATGGCGAAAGCGCAACTTCGAAATCATCGCTCTTGGTGCACGCCTTGAATACCAGCGGTTCAAACAACGGATATTTGGATGAAGTGCATCAGTGAGTCAGAAGGCGTCTGGATGATGGCACAGGCACTAGCACCTTGCTACACGTCCCACATGCCTGTGGTCTTTTTGGTAGCAAGCCCTAGCTCACTGCCTCTCGTAACCTACATCCTCCATGGCCAACTCTCTCACTCTGAAATACACATCCTCCAGTCCCATCTGCTCCACACATGTGCTTTCGACTCTGAAATCTCTCGCCAGCTCACCCACCGTCTCCGCTGGCATTCCTGGGAACCGGGAAGACGTTTCCGGCATCAGTGGGACCGGAAGACATTGGGACTGGTCGAGATCGAAGCCTTCAGGTAACATTTCGTTCAGCGGTGTAGAATTAATGATGGGCAGGATCACGGTAAGTGTGTGGTAAAGTGCCGTAGCACGGAAGCGAGCAGTGAGCTGGGTATCAGTGACATTGGCGGTTTGGCGGATTCCATCCCAGCTTCGAAGCAAGTTAAACGCCAATTGTGGTACGAAAAGTAAACGCACGTACTCGTCGTGATTATACACCCGACACCAGACTCTTCTGAAAGCTGAAAGTCTCCTTACATCCGGGACATCCTTGTCAAAGGTCAGGCAGGCTCCGGTAATGATACAGCCAAGAAATACCTCTGCTCTAAGTAGCAGTTGCAATGCGGTCGCATAGTCTTCCAACTTCTCTTCATTGTCTTTGAGGGTTAAAACGTCGACAATATCCTCTACGGATAACATTTTCCCCTGCAATAGTTGTCTGACGTCGTTTTTGAAAACCTGGACTCACATTGTCATCAAAGACATGAGACAACCATAAATAGACGTACCAAAACGAGTCCCCTTTTCTCGCTTTCTTTGAGCCTCGAAGCTTTTGCACGCAGAATAGTTTCCACCTGAGCGTCCTGGCTTTGCTTCTGTTTTCCTCGCATAGATGTCAATGCGTTTTGGAACTCCTTGAGGAGTTTTTCTTGGACTGCGATGAAATCTAGGCCATCGTGGAAGTCTGCCCGGTCATAGGAATGTCAACAACCAAGCACAAGAGCGCACACTGCATGCATACCATCCAGCAATCCTTCGTCCAATGTCCCTCCTTCCTGCAAGTGTGCAAACTGTGCGAGTTTTCCAAGGCTCAGCATGAACTACCACCATTTTCAATCAGCACCTCCACACCCCAAAGACAAGGGTCACAACATACATGTCTCTGTCTGACTTCAGTCGCACCCTTAGCCTCCCTGGCTAACCGTACACTTGCATCTCCAAATCTCGATCTCCCCATATCATTCACCCATGCGATGGCATTGAAATCGCTGCCTTCGCGCCTATCAATATCCATGGAGTTGTCGCCTTCTCGTCGCTTCCCCTTCCTATCGATCCCGTGGCTAAAGACGTCGTCCATATACGTTCCCCATACCTCCTCCTCAGCGAATAGCACACGTGCTTCACCGTGTTCAACACACCACCGCACGACTTCACGCCCAAACGCGTAGCCATACCGATCTAGATAGTGTCCTATTAGGGCAGCGTGTGGATTGGTGGAGGGTGGATAAGGTGTGGGGCGCATAAGGAGTGAAGCAAGCGAGGGAAAGTCCGTGTAAGTCGTCGCCAAGGCGAGTGCCTGCTGTAGGTGGTTAGTGAGACCTGAGCATCAAGGTTATTATGGTTGAATGAACAAGAGAGGGTTCAAGTGCGTACGCAGTGTTTCTAGGATCTCAGGTCGGAGCTGCGCAAACCGATCTTCAAGTTCAATTCTGTCTCTCTCGGAACCTAGCTCGTCAGCGGCCATTGGACTGCCCTCCACTGTCAGTACCAGCACTCTCCATGCAACGGCTATGATAACCAACCACTAACCTCCCTAGCCAATCCAATCTCTCCTGCACACAGGCAAACAAAAGTGTCGCAAACTCTGGTAACAGGTCTATGACATCTTTCGCGCTAGCACTGGAGCTCGACCCGCTGTCGGTTGCCACGTTGGATGCTGAGTCCACCAACTTGAGAATCGCATCGATGACAACAGGGCGACTAGTCCATGGTTTGATCATGGGGAGTTCAACACCATACACACCGAGGTTGTAGGCACGGTAGGAAAGTGCAGCTTGAAGAGTTGTCTATGAGACGTACAAAAGTATCAACGCCTCTGCAGTGTTTCAGGCGGCTGAATCTTACCACAACGGCCGCCCCAATCTCCTTCAGTGCCCCTGTGCCACTAGTGCCCATTGACCCCAACCGATCAAGATACTCTACCATAAATACCAGTAGTCTCCCAACATCCGGCACGCGGTATTTGAAGATATCTCGGACAACGTCCTGTGCAGGTGCTTGCTCCGATGTCAAAGCGGAAGCCGGGCTTGGGGAACGTGTACTAAAAGGTGAAGGGTGGGCGGCAGTGAACGCATGGATTGTATCCGTGATCAAAGAGTGGCTTGCACCAGAGCTACAGATGTTGATTGATAGGGTGTGACCACTGGCACTAATCCACTTACTCGATGTGCTCATTTAATCGGATCCAAAGTTGGTGGCATGCATACAGTTTCTCAGCATCGGTAGCAAGTCGCTGTCGACTTCTCTGAGACATCTAGAGTAATTGGTCAGGGGCGTGACGTTCGAAACGCCTGACCACTTGCCTTCGCCAATGCCCCGTTATCGTTAATGAACCCAATCAACCAACTTAGCCGTTCCTTCCTTGCCGTCAGTTGAGCCGTCAGATCATGGTTTGGTCGGACAATCTCAGGGTCTGGGGCAATGTTGAGAAATATCTCGAAGATAATATTGAAAAGCATTACCGCTTGCAAGGACACCAGCACTCATCTCTTCTGCGGCACGCATGAGTGCATCCCCGTCCAGTATTGGAGACGGGGGAAGTATAAATTGTAACGGGTTCGAAGCAATATGGGAATATAAAATGGCTTGTTTGAGTGTTGCCTTGAGCAAGTTAGGAAGCGACCTGGAAAAAGAGGCCCGATCAAATATCCAATATCATGCTAGAAAAGACTGGATACTCACTCCGCCTTAAATCTCATCACTTTCTCTACGTCCACCGCCACCTTCATCATGAGTCCACTTGTCATCATGACCAGTTGTGCCTCTTCCCAGGTTTTACCATTCGCATTGTTGTCGACGTCAGTGTGATCGACTGAGACGACAGATGGGAGAGCAGCAAGCCCGCAGAAGCGATCAGTAGATGATTTAAGAACAAGTCGCTCATGGTATGGCGTATCTGTTATACCATCGTTATCACGGAGTTGAGAAGGAAATGAATGAACGGGACGTACTCCTCGCACACAATACAACCATATCTCCAAACAAAATTGCTACAATTGCACCACTGGCTAGCAGCGCCAAGTGTGGGTGTGCGGGTGGCGATACTGCAGTCTACAGAGTAACTGAGCATGACAAATTGGTGTACAGCGAAAGAGTATACCCACAGCCACGTAGGGAACAACCGTAACCCCGTCCACGCCCCAACCGGCTTCGTGCGACACAAGTCGCGTAAGTGCATACACTCTCCGTGGTCCATACTCGTACTGGTCCAGGACCATTGCGCCAGGGCCTTCTGGAGCTGCTGAGGAGGCATACGAGACAAGAAGAACCAGAGTGTTTGGGCTATGTCAAACAAGATTAGATTCAAGAACGGATGTTTCATTGACCAGACGCACCCTTCAACGGCCAAATCGATTCCTTCCAAATCTTCCACTCCTATGCCACTCCCAATAGCCTCTCTTATGCTGTCTGCGACATCCATCTCTTTCAAAATCTCTTCGCTGCTTAGTGTCCACTGTTGTATTCTCGTTTCCACGAGTGCGAAGATGCTGTCTCCCGACGACACGAGTGTCACGACGTTTCCGGGTTCGGGACGCGCTGCTGGAGAGGGTGCAGTCCATCCGATACCAAACAGACGCGTAAGGGACAAGGACGAGGACGTGGGTGGTGGAGCAAACAATTTAGTTGAGAGAGTATGTTTTCCACCCTGAGAGGATATTGTAAGACGGAATATGCGTCCCATGGAAGTAGCCGCCAAGTATACGAATGTGGGTGATGGGCCTGGCTGAGGTATGCGTGCCAGACAGGACACGTATTCCTCGCCGGACGCATCCAGAGGGATCTGGGTGGAGTCGAACACGCCCCCTCCTGAGAGGCCAGAGGATATGGATGGCCAAAAGCGGGCGGTGCCTGATGTGGAGATGAGGATGAGGCCAGGCTCAATGGTACGCGTGCGAGACGGCACAAGTGCGTAATGCGGGGCTTGAAGGGTAGCGCTGGGGTGAGCGGCGGAGGGCGGAGGACAGGGAAGGATGTAACATGTTGGACTCGGCGAGGAAGGCTTGAGAGTGGCATGAGGCCAGACATAGCATGTTCGTGCAGACGCAATGAGAGTGTACCCAGATGTATTGTCTATCCCGCCTACATACGACTCGGCCAGGAAATCTATGTATGGTTGAGAGATGAGTGTTATTGAAGGTATGGTTCGGCATACCTGCACCTCGGAGAACATGTCGCACTTCAACGGGTAGACTACCATACAAACCCACCGTGAGCTCCTCTGTCTTTGCAAAGGTGGTGTCCTTTTCCCTGTGAGTCCGTTCTCTGTCGTGGTGAATATGTGTATCGACGTCCATGGCCGGACTGACAACGCGATTTCCCGCGAGCCTGCGCTGCCTCGGGGGCGTCGAAGGCTGTCTTTGTGCAAGTCTGTTGTGTGTCTTGCGGGGCGGCGGGGAGTGGAACGTCGTCGCCATCGTCGTCATCGTCAAAGACGAGTGTGTGTCTTACGTAAGTCAAGTTTCTCTTGAACATGCTCGGTTTACAGGACTACCACAGCGACAGCGACAGTGACAATAATGAAACCCAACCCAAACCATCCACCAAACGGCCCAAGAAAATAGCCATACCCTCTCTACCTCCACCCGAGGTTGATGACGATGCACCTCCAGCCAAAAAACCTCGCGTGACGGGCAGTAGAGGCAAAGGAGCGGGAAAGTCTTCTCTGCTTGGCATGCTTCCAGCACCGAAGCAAGCCCTTCCTGCAAAAGAGAAGAAGGTAGAGCGCGTGTTGGGTGGTGGAGGTGGTCCAGGATTAGTGTTCCGCAGTGCTATGCCTACTGAGTCGTCGACTGCAGGGGATGCAGGTACATCGGAGGTCACGGATGAGGCACCAGACTCATCGACACACTTTGTCCCGCTGTCCTTGAAGAAGGGAAAGGCCAACATTTCTCTGGACAGCGATCAGAAAACGCCTTCGGCACCGATCGTGGATTTCTTTTCGCTGGGCTCTTCCTCTTCGACCACAAGACTTACACCATCGTCGGCGCCCTCGTTGTCGACGACGTCAAGTGCACCATCTACATCAAGTGCACCGGTCATTCCTACATTCCGACCTCCATCACCAACACTGGATGATACCTACCCAGGGTACTACCAACTGCCCTCTGGCGCCTATACTCCGTATGACGCTGATTACTACGCATCCTATGTGCGCAAGTGGCAAGCGGACTATGACAAACAGATACGCGCTTTGGAAAAGGCACAGTACAATCCGACGACGGAGGGTATGCAGGACGTGGACATGGCCGTTGAGATGGAGAAGGCGCGTCGGGAGATCCAGGAACATGAGGAGAGAAAGGCTTTGACGACTGGAAAGATAACTGGGAAGAATGCAGAGGGTGAACCGGAGATGCCCAAGATGAACGTCAAGGGTGCCAAGTTGGGAGCGGTGGCTCGGACGAGACACCAACTGACGACACTTCTAACGGATGCATATTTGAATCGCGAGGCACTGGAGGAGAAGATTGCCCAGGCAAGGAGAAACAGGAAAGAAGCTGGCAACAAGTATGGTATGTGAAGCCCTACATTGTCTCAGTCAACTAAGAGTCATATGTTACAGGGTTCTAATTACATGGGTCACGGTATAGCACTGATAGCATGTATAATATTAACAAGTAGTAGTAAGTACTATGCTACATATTCTATTATTCTATTATCAGACATACGGTGGATATCTAACGTCCTGCAGAGAATTCTATGACGAACGGTGAGTGTGAGCAAGAGACAGAAGAGCAATTGACATACTGGTGACACTCTTCGTCCCTTCACTGATAGCGTGTTTTGCGAGTTCCCCAGGGAGAATAAGGCGTACTGAAGTCTGTATCTCCCTGGATGAGATGGTAGACTTCTTATTGTATGAAGCAAGCTCTGACAAACTGGGGATGAGCGCGCGAGCTGATCAAATTGCAGACAAGGCGTACTGCTTGCTTCATTCGCAATCCTCTCAAACAAGTCATTGACAAACGAGTTAAGGACAGCCATTGCTTTGTTCGAGATACCAGTGTCGGGGTGAACTTGTTTGAGCACTGTATATCTGTATCAGCACGAGGGGTGAACGGCGAGTTTGATACACGACAGACCCTTGTAGATATAGCTGCTATAGGTTTCCTTTCTTGCCTTTTTCCTCTTCTTCTTTTCTTCTACACCATCCTGGTTAGGTCCTGTCTTTCGGGTAGCGGTCTTCGCTTTAGAGGAGGCAGCAGTGGACACAGGTGCCTTGGAAGCTTTAGAAGCGGGGGCCTTGGCCGCTGTAGTTGCGGTGGCTGCACCCGTTTCAGCACTGGAATTCTGTAAATCGGTGGGTATCAAGTTAAAACAAAGGCACGTTGGAACAGTACCTTTCCGAGACCCATGATGAAGCTTTGAAGGAGAAAAAGACAAGGCTGGTTTGCCACGAAACGCGCTTTTGTGGCAACGCGAAGCGGAGTTGCAAATACACGCGTGTCACGTGACAGTGATTGTTTACGTAAGTATCAGCTATTACTGTTTTCTGTTAGTCAGCCAATCTATTCCATTTCTATTTTCACTTACCGTAGGGAGTCTACGGCCTTTTACTGTTTCTATTGTCTACATGGGTGGGTTTGTCAGCTGAGGTATATTTGCTGGTAGTCGGCCGAAGATTTCCTCTTGTGTCGAACCATTGCCCTTATCGTGGGAGAGTACTTTTTATCTGATAAGCCCCGGCCAAGGGCACACAAGTTACCGCATGTCTTACACTCATCAGCATCGCACTAATGTCGTGGAGGACGTCGCTTGTGACATAGAGGACATCAGTGACCTGGAGGATTTCCCAAGCCATCCGCAAGCATTTACCGGTCCCCCCCGACTTAAAGCACATCTCGTAAGATGGCTGGCTCTCCTCTGTGCATGTTGCTTCAGTGTTGGAAGTCATTAGTACGCACACTCGTTTCATTCTTGTCCCAACAACAGCTCATCGTTGGCCATTGTAGCACGTCATACCTTCTCGGACCGTTAAAATCAAGACTCGCTCGAGAGCTTGGTACATCCGACACAGAGTTTGGCCTATTAATTTCTGCCATGAGCCTCAATGGCACATGGACTCCACTTTTGGGTGGTATTATGGCCAGTGTGCTCGGAACGACACTCACTAGTATCATCGCCACGGGGCTAATCTTTGGTGGTAAGGGCAGACCCTGCGAAGTACCCCATAATAGCTCACTATTTCCCAGGCCAGGCGCTCGTTCTGCTTGGGGATTTGCAAGGCAGCGTCCGTTTAATGGTCTTTGGGCTCTTCGTGTTTGGTCTCGGCACAAGTCCCCTTGCAGTCGTACAGGAATCTATTATTGTACGATTTTTCAACTCACATGGGCTAGGTATATCAATGGCTATTGGCCTCGTCGCTGGCAAGGGCGTGTCGTTCGTGTCAGCACGCACTTCGTATCCCCTTGCCGCCAAGTTTGGAAGGCACGCGCCATTTATTGCCTCCGCGATCCTAACGGGCCTGTCCTTTGTGGTTAACCTCATTTACCTTCTTGTCTCGAAATGGCTCATCCGTGAGACCGGAACAACCCTGGAAGCGCGAGAAGTACAAAACGAAGCAAGGAAGCGCGCTCTATACAACATCTCAGAAGCGAGAGCCCTTGAGAAGGTGGCAAGGAAGCGCTATGTTAATTTGAATGATGTTTTGGCGCTGGGAGACGTGTTCTGGGCGTGAGTTACTTCTTTCATCATGATCATTCAACTCGATGACTCATTGTCAGTTACATCGCCTTAAATGTTCTCTGTGGGACGTTGTGGGGCCCATTCACGCATCTCGCTCCGTGAGTGTTCGCGAGTTGTTGACTGATTTGAGCCAACACATTTCACTTAGGAATTTATTGGAGAGACGTTACGAATTGAACGAAGGAGATGCCAGTACCCAGGCATCATACCTTCTTGTCGGCAGTATGGTTTTGTACCCTGCAGTGAGCCATGAACTTCAGCCTCGTGTGATCGTGACCCATCCTGAAACGTAGTGTGGCTACCTCGTGGACCGTCTTAAACACCCACAAGCTATCTTGCGGTTGTTTATGATAGCAGCCGTATTTACTATGATATGTTTTGCATGGCTGTCGGCACCACCGCAGTGGACACGATCACCGCTTCCTGGCATCTTTTCATATTCTTTTGGTTTCGGGTTTTCTCCCTGTAAGGTCTTCAGACTATTGCAACTCTGGTGTGCTAACTGTACTTCAGTGTTGCTGGTCATTATTGTACCAGCTCTCGTGCCCTTAAAGTATGTTTCGACCACCCTGGGCCTTCACAAGAGTGTGAGTAGCCTTATTAGACATGTTTTCATCCTCGACTTATATACTCCTCCATAGCTTGAACATGTTGGCTCCACCATCACGCAAGTGCTCACTGGCATCTGGCTCGCCAAGGGGAAGCCCATATCGAAACAGCGTGATGGCTCTGCAATCCAGTACCTCTTGTTGACGTTCTGGCTACTCAACATCTTGCAAATCATTGTTTTGATCGTCCTGGCTCATCTTTATCGGAACCGCTGGTGGTTCAACCGGGAATTGGGCTGTACGGACGATCTTACAGGGAGACCCGCACCAATATCACCAGGATATACTCCTGTGAATGAGAACGAGAGTCCTAGGGTATCTTCGCCAACCACGGAAGAGCAGCCGTTGTTGACTCCAATGCCTCTACCCTCTGAGGACGAGTCTCATTCCCAAAATCCTGCACAAAAACACCGCGAGCTCCGTCGTGGTCGCATTTTTGCTTGCGTCTGTATACTTCTTCTGTGCTTTTGTTGGCTGTTGTTCTTAGGTACCGCATGGTTCCAATTGCGCTCCAAGGAAGAGAGGCATGTACCCCCAAGTGATACTAGTTAGTTCAACAGCTATTGGTAACGACCCTTTGATGTAGATGTTTACGCTTAATGAATAGACCAGTGTTGGTCTTTCTTCCTTTCTTCCATGCGAGTGTGTACCAAGGGAAGGGCTAACAAAAAGATTTACCAGTGCCCAAGCTCACCAGCCACCCAGACTCAGATTAGACGAGTGCCAGCCACGACCCTGTGGGGTGCGAGGGAAGCTCGACCAAGATCCAGTGACTAGTCACCATGATAGAGGAAGATATACATCTAAAATTGGACTAAAGTCACATCGGAAGTCTGAACGGCGGGACGAACGAGTCTGTATGAAAAGACATCCTTGGATAGTCATAAACAACCACAGTACTCACCAAGTTCAAGTTTGTTGCGTTAGTCGTCCGAAGAGTCAGTCGTGACACGTGACGTCACGCGACGCGTCTCCAATCTTCGACCATGGTAGAGCTGTCTGCATAGTGAGTGTCTACCCTTCTCCTTGTAACGAAGATATAGACAACTTTCCCAGCGAAAAAGAGCGCGAAGCGAACATCGCGCGCAACCGTGCCTTGCTCGAACAGCTCGACCTCAAAGACGCGTCTAGTTCCCTTGGTCTCCCACCAAAACCCGCTCCAAAGCCCAAAGCAAAACCAATACAACCCATTAAAAAACCCAAACGCGAGCAAATTGACCGTGTCCCTCGCAGACAGAGCGCTCGCCTCAAGAAGGAGGCCATCGACCCGAATGAGACACCCGCACAGAGACGCAAGCGCGAGGCGGAGGCGCAGAAACGAAAAAGAGAGGAGGAGGAAGAGAGGATAGCAGCAGAGGAACAAGCTATGCTTGCGAAGCGACCACGGACACACGAGCTGGATCTGGTGGAGCTGATTGACGCGGGGGAACTCGATGACAGTGACACGAGTGCCCTCAGAAGAACGTTTCAGGCAGTCGCGAACAATCCTATGCCAAGGCGCGTGGGGAGCGTACGTGATTGGGTATTTGACCGCAATGACAAGGATAAAGAAGAAGTGGAAGCCTTGAGGGAGAGACTGGGCAAAATGAAGATAGTGGCGAGGGCAAAAGTCACTGAAAATAGGGTTTACAGCGCTGCATACCACCCGGAACCTTCGAAGGATCTTATATTCTTTGGCGGTGGGTACGACTTCGTTAGTATCTACACGACTCTAACGCGCAGAGCAAAGATAAGCACGGCCAACTTGGAATATGGGATGCGCGAGCACCCCCTGACGAAGTCGCCGATGAAGATGAAGATATTTCTCCAACTGGAGAAAGAGAAGGAGGGAAGTATTGGCGCCTCCAACAGCACTGGCCAGCAACAGCAAAGTCTTCCATTTCCTGCATCAAGTTCGATCCTATAGACTCGCATAGTGTTCGTAGGGGTTCTTTCATTTATACAACATATATTAATCACAGGGTCCGCAGGTCTTCACCACATCCTATGATTATACCATCCGCAGATTTTCCTTGGTCTCTTCCATCTCCTCCCAATTATTCTCCAACAATGATATTCTCATTACCTCCATTGACCTTTCTCCCTCTGGCCATGAGATGTGGATTTCTGATAAATCCGGGGCACTAACTCATTACGACCTCCGAGAGGGCGAAAGGAGTGCTCGGCGCTACGAGTTGTCTGACCAGAAAATTGGGAGCGTCAGCGTCAATCCGTCAAGCCCACATCTGTTAGTGACTGCATCCAATAACCGTTTTCTGAGGTGAGGATATGACTTGATCATAAAGATGTTTTCCACCCCACATCTGTAGGTTGTGGGATTCGCGGAAGCTGAAAACCCTCGCGTTGGGCACAACGACACCCTTGACGCCTCCACCCTCGTCCCCTGTGCGTGGTCCGTCGGTCCGTCGGTCGCTTGGACCTTTCGAGTACAATTATGAGAGGGTGCAAGATTTTATGGACTCCACGCAAGGCCGCGGACTGATGCGCGCAGAATTCCGGCATGGCATGTCCTGCAGCTCTGCTTATTGGGATTCCAGGGGACGGAGTATTGTTAGCACGAGTTATGATAACTCTGTTAATCGTTGGTGAACTCCTATTCTAGTAAGCTTAGTTGCTGACGACGCTCATTTGCAGTCTGGGAGTTGGACGCAGCAAAGTATGATTCGTCGCCACTTTTCCCGACATTCAAACCATTTAGCCGAATCAAGCACAATTGTCAGACTGTAAGCACTACATTTGCTTTGTGGTCAAAGGAAAGTACTAACGTCCTGCAGGGACATTGGGTTACCATCCTCCGGGCAACGTGGAATCCAAATCCGGACGTTTACCCCCATTTTACGGTATGTAGTCAACGAATCCTCCGTCTGAGGGACGTAGCCTGATGCAGCATAGATTGGGAACATGGAGCATTCGCTTGATATATTCTCGTGCAAGGTATGTCCACGCGCTTCGTAGGAATGTCTGTTCCAGATCATAATTTTCTAGGGTGACCCGATTGCGAGACTATCCGATCCTGATCGGTGAGTTATTTGACGTCTACTGTTGCAATTGTCTGATTAGGTACCCCAGGATCACGGCAGTCCAAGCCGTAACCTGCTCTCACCCGAGTATTGTGGAAAGATGTGCGACAGGAAATGCCAGCGGACGATGCGTATTGTGGGCACCGCCAGATGTGTAAACAGGAACACTCAAGCTTTCGGGAACCTAGAACATGTAAATGTATTTACAGTACATACCTTCCATGCTTTTGTATTGTAAACAAGCCCAAATAACGCGTCTCTGACCCATTAGCCCGCGACAAGCTTGTCATGTCTCTCGACGATATCTGGGACGCGCCCGTCTCTCCATCGAACAAGGATCTTTCTAGTCCAACAAAGAGACCCCGCCAACGTCTCTTCTTCTCCGACTCAGACAGCGACCACGAGCGGCCGTCAAAACGCGCCACCCCAGCACCCGTACCTGCGGCGGCACACGACCCCGAACTCGATGCATTGTTTGCAGACATCGAAGGGGATGCAGCAGGGGAAAACAATAAAGACGATGCGGAAGATCTGAGGTATAAGCCCCTCGCACCCGCATTGGACCTCGCGAAACTAGCTCATGAAGCTGAGGAGCGGCATGCACGTGAACGACAAACGAAGATGCCTGCGCTGACGCCTCGTCAAGTTATGTCTAGTAGTCAGCCCCCGCCAGATGGAGCCTCTGGAGGGGGCAGGAACGTCAAGGGCGACGGGAAAGGAAAGAGTGCAGATGAGGAGGGAAAGAAGACGCGGAGGAAACCAGCGATATTGAACGAGGAAAGGTTGGTAGAGCCGAATGGATTCCCCCAGCTTATCAAGGACATGAAGGGATTCAAAATGAAGGGCAAGGGTCATGAGGTCAGTAATTTATGTGCTGATTTTGCTGCTTATGTTGAGAATGCAATCCTCCTCGCAGCACCTAGATCTTAATCGCCTCTTGCAGGTGTACCAGTTCTGGACACATCGACTGTACCCAAAGACGCCGTTCAAAGACACGGTTGACCGTGTTGAAAAATTGTGTCATTCTAAGCGTATGCAAGTATGTGCTGGCTTCTCAATATATCCATCATATCCAACACTATTAATAGGTCCGCCTCAGTGTCTGGAGAGATGAGGCCAAAGGTCTTGTCAATGGGGAAAAGCCAGAGGATGAGGATGAGGATATCATTGATCTCACTGGTAGCACAGAGGCTAACCAAGACAAAGCAAACAAAACCGAACGTAATGATGAGGAGACAAAGAGCGACACAGCACCCTCGCGATGTTCTTCCTTGCCCCCGACCTCCTCTGAACCGGATGATGACGATTTCGACATCGATGCCGTGATCAAAGCTGAGGAAGAGCGTCTCGCTGCTTTGCGTAACAGCACCTCCATCTCTACTCCTGAATCACCAGTATCGAAACCCTCGTCTAGTAGGTACAGAGAAAGGGATGATGCGGACAAGATGGATGTGGATGAAGAGTCGTTGTGGCAAGAACTGGATGATGTTCTGTTGCCATATCATGCATCAAAAGCGTCTCCCCCTGCATCTGTTCAGGACATCGACGAAGAGATGTGGGGCATTGTCAACGAACTCGAGCAGAGCGAACAAAACCCGAACCCAAACCCGAAAGCAAGGGAAGTGCCCATATCCTCTGTAGTACTTACCTCGAGTACCACTAATGATGGAAATGTGTCCCGGGCGACAAACGATGAAGGTTGGGATGAAATGTATATATGATTCCCATGATACTTGTAGCTCTAATAAATGTATTGTATTCCTCGGCAATTAATCCTTGTCTCCTTCACTCCAAGGAAGATTCTGTTGCAAATCAAACCAGTCAGTCTCGAAATTAACTCAGAAAGGCGAGAAAAAAGAATCAGAAGGAATTAGCAATATGAGTTTGTCTTCACAAAGATACAGAACAGGTCTGAAAAGAGTTCATCTTGAAGAGAAAGTAAAGGACGCAGGAGACTTACTGGAGTCGAAGTTGAACATGGCAATTTTGAAAAAAAAAGCTGTCGACTTTTATTTGTCTGTTTGTGTCACGTGATTACCATTGACAGGGGTATTCGTGTTAGTCGCCGACTCCAACAGTGCCAATGTCATCGAATACCCAATCCCTTATCCCAAATCTTCAACAAGGCATAGATTTCTGGAACAGTCAGCCAGCAAGTCTCGACGGAGTGTTGGGTGAGCTATCTCCCTGTAGATCGTGGCCCAACAAACTGCTGATTGCATACAGGCGGGTTTGGCTCTGGGGTATACCATACACCGTGTTGTACCATTGGCACTAATTCCATCTTATAGTCACTCCCAAGGGTAGACTCACTCGGATCTCGTCAGTTTCTGCTCGAGCTTCTTCCCGAACTATGTACCGTCCCCTCTGTGCTCTCCCCTCCTTCTGCAGGGTCACCCAAACCGAAACAGCGTTATCGCGCGCTCGATGTCGGCGCAGGAATAGGCCGTGTGACTGCTAACGTTCTTCTCTACCTCGTCTCAGACGTCGTTCTCGTCGAACCAGTCCAATCGTTCATCCTGGAAGCGTTAGAGCAGTGCAAACACTCTGCGGAGCTCGGAAGGTCGCACAACGATAACGGGTACGCCATCGGATGGCCAGGAATCGCTGATGGAAGCAAGAGCGTAACATTCATCAAGGCACCGCTTCAGGAGTTCGATCCAGCGAATCCCGTGAACAACGCAAAGGTAATGGGGCGTGTCGGCTTCGTTCCCAGCGAAGACGACGCGACGTCGGGCTTTGACATTCTGTGGTGTCAGTGGTGCCTCGGACACATGAGCGATGCAGACCTCACCGAATTCCTGCGCCTGAGCAGAAATGCGTTGAGGGGACCGCGGAGCTTTATCGTGGTTAAAGAGAACTTGTGTGCGCAACTGGGTGACGAACCAAGAGCCGTATTCGATAAAGAGGACTCCTCTTTGACAAGGTATGATGACGTTGCCTCTAGGAGCAGTCCAGGTCATGCTGATAAGCGATATTTAGGTCGGATTTGGCGTTCAAGAAAATTTTCAAGGATGCTGGGTTGAAAATAGTCCGAGAAAAGATACAACATGGCTTCCCGCAAGGATTATATGTAGTAAAGATGTGCATGCTTCTTTATTTTCCCCCGCTTAGCGTGCTGATGCTGCTTCCACAGGTATGCATTACAAGCAGCATGAGGCCGGTTTAGCGTATGTAAGGTGATGAAATTATCAGTGCTCGAGTCTCGGTGTCGTTCGCTTTATTACTTGAGGACTCACTTTGTCCGAAGCGTTGATTTGACGTGGCGAGCCTCATCAGCATGAGGATCACACAGTGAGTTCGCTGCAAATATAGATACATATCGCCAGTCACACCGCGGATCTCCTATTCCTCCCATATCATAGAATATTCCATCATTGGCGTCCCGTGGATGGTGTCAGCCACCACATTCGGCGCAACAGTCTAGAGTTGCCAAGAACGTACCTTCCGCGGACCCGGCGTTGCAGATGGATCACCTGCGGAGATAGTCAAGATCAGAAAACACGCCCTTTGCTACAAAAAAAAGACCTGTGGTATCCAGGAATCTGTATACGTGTGCAGTTAGCTCGGGGATGAGTCTATTGCACCAGCGGTGGGGTGCGCCGTCACCTGTATAAATGAGATCGAATTTCCATCAGACATTCTGGACAGAGGGTCCCTGACACCAGCCCGGGCGTGGGGTAAATTTATAACGAACTAAGATCGCACCTCTCGCGCAATAGCTATTAGTCGAACCTCGTGTCCACAACTTGCTTCGATAACATCAGTTCAGGGTTGATTCCGGGCAGCGGGATATCGACAGAAGTTACAGGACCCTTTGAAACGCAAAATTGACGTGTCCAGTCATGCCCACAATCCCGTCCAAATCCTCACACCACACATCTACTTGGTCCTCTCCAACGAAACTGCCGTAAATCGTGCATGTACGATTGACGATGAGGGGATTACGAGCTCGATAGCTGAAGGATTGTAATCGTAATCCTGGATGATGGAACAAGAGACCCTCTAGTAGCATGAGAGCTGTGAGAGGACCATGGACAAGGCGTTCTGTTTGGAAAACCTGATAAATACGAACAGATTCCTGACGCGTACCAAAATACAGACCAGGATATCCTTCGTTATTTTGTGCGTAATCCTTGTCCAGGTGGATATAATGACCGTTGAACGTCAGAGCAGAGAACCTGAACAGAGTGGTCAATGAAGGTGTGTAGGAGAACGAGAAATCTGGCTTCGGTAGGCCGTGTACTGTCAGATGGCAGTGAGTAGCTGAGCGAGCTCCCCACATGCACCATGAGGATGGGGGTATAGCAATAAATGTTCGTACCTTGTCGTACCGTTCGTTTTCCACCGCCAGAGGCACGGTATACATGAGACCTCTCCTCGATAACAGACGGTTCACCACGACCCTCAGCTGTAACCTCGATCCTTTGAGTAATAAAAACCATCGGGTGCGCACTCGCACTCCCATCGTCCAAGCCAAATCCCTTCTTCTCAACGCTGGCAACTCTCGACACAGCGCGAGCTTTCTCACCAACTCTCAGAGCGCAGGCCGGATCCATATTCCACTGCATTGTGCCCCCTGCCCACATGCGCCGTGTGAACGGCTCGGGGGGACAAAATTCGGCGTCGGTTCCGTCGGGGCGCAGTGCATTCTCTGGGTTGCGGGGGTGGAAGAAGGCTAAATGATGTCCATACGAGAGCGGCGCTCCTACTTCAAGTGGTTGATACGGTCGTCCGCGGGTGCCATCTCGAGTGGGCAAGGTCACGTACAAGTCTGCGAGATGGGTAGGGGTGAACGTGTCCGTGAGCGTAAGAGACTTGCGGTCAGATATCCATCTGTCAAGGGCGGCGACATTGAGCGTGCCAGTGCAAACTGTGCGGCAATAACGCTTTGGAGGCTGGAACAACCTTGCTAGGGGTCGGAGGGCGTTTGGCGCCATGATCAATGGTTAAAGTACTACTAGTTAAGTTCTCCCATTGCGCAAGTCGCGTACAAAGGTTCGGGTTTGAACTACTTCTTTCTAGACACCACGACGAATGTCTTATAGGGGTATTCAAAGGTACCCTGACTCTTATCCATCCATACTCTATCATCCCCCCTCGCCAAGATAGTCTCGAGGTCCGACACCACCTTCTCTTTCTCTTTGGGAGGCAAGACACTGATGTAACTCTTACTGAGGGCCCGATCTATTGCATTCTGTTCCGTGGTAGCGATGTGATATTCCCAAACCTTCTCTTCTGGCGCCTCGAAGTTCTGGAGATAAGACGGAGTGGAAAATGCCTGGCGCCACAGGTCAAGGCGGAACTGAGGTGTACCCTGCTCATGACGTTCGATACGCTCGCGCAATTGAGCAACCCAGCCAGCTTGATCCCTGTCCAAAGTGCTGTCAGCGATCTCTTGTCTGGTGAAACCACATAGGACCTGCCTATCTTCCAAGTTCCATATGAATACAGCTGCACCATCTTTCTTCAAAATTCGTGCGAACTCGGCACACGCTTTGTCATAATCGGGACACCAATGGAATGCCTAAACCACGGAGGAATGAATAAGTCGTAGCGTGTGGCTCCAAGTGCTACTGACCTGTGCAACGAGGACCAGGTCGGCCCAGCCGTCCAGAACAACAGTGCTCTCAAACGTTCCATCCTCGATGGTCGCTTTCCCTTCAGTGTTCTTCTCTGTCCATATTGTTCTCATCCCCTCGCTGGGTTCCACGGCCCTTAGTCTAGCTATGGACGATGTCCAATCTGAATGTGCTAGTAAAGCCCGGGTAAACAGTCCTGTGCCTGCTCCGATTCTAGGTGGCTTTTATTGCATTTTGTGAGGATCTAGCTATAGACGCACTCGACGATGTCCAGGGGGGACTTGGTTGTGACAGACCTGATAAAAGCGAGGGACGGCGCTGGGTAGGAAGGGCGAGCACTCGTAGTACGTCTCTCTAAGGTGACTGCGCAATGAGCTGGAAGGACGTCTGAAACTCACCGATCATAAAGTTCGTTCGTACCAATACCAAAGCCTGACTGAGCAATGGTATGTACGCTGGACATGGTGGACAAGACTTGACCAATCGTTCCCGATCAGAGTGCAGAGCCTCTGAATTTAAGATCGGGCTATATTTAAAATGCGTCTGAGTCAGCTTCAAGTATCAGGTGCTCTTGTCAATCGTCTTCAATAAATGCATCATAGATACCGCAACGAATATATTGGGTCCCTCACGTCATGTCATCCTCGTTTTCATTGTTTTGCATCCCATTACATCTTTCGCGGACATAGCCTAGCTGCTACTCGGTCACTCAGTCCTCCTAGATCATGTCCGAGCACCAGGATTTTAACTCGAGACCACGGGGAAGTACAGGTGACAACCTGTTTACTATTGCTGTTGCTGACACTTGTGGCGTCCTGGACTTGAGTCCACACCTCCAGTACACGGGTCTCATATCAAGATGAGAGCGAGTACGAATGTCACAGTACAGTCGATCCGTGCAACGTCCAATTTGAGAGGTTCCTATCCGAATGTAAAGCTCGGGGCGGCTTGGAGGGCTGATGTGAACACCGTGGAAGCTTGGCAATTGGGTTATGTGACCTCCAGTTCTCCCTATGAAAGACAATAGCAATAGCGTGATATAGAGAAGGGGGCGACCAGAACTTACTATCTGGACCATCACCTTTCCGTCCTTATACAGCAGACTCGTAGTGCCGGTCTCTGACAGTCTCTGACCAGTCCTATTGTCCCCCCCCAAGAAACGGTCGTGAATTCGTGGCATGTCGCATGTCCATTTTTCCAGTCGCTGTATGACCTCGATGGGGATCTTGAATTCGATTTTATGACAGAGAGTAGTCGGCTATAAATCAAACCGCTACTGTGGCTATCGGAGGACGTTTTGCGTGACCGGAACAGCGTCGATACCAGAGCATAATTTGTCAAAAAAAAACTCTGGGAGTAATGTTTCCAAGAGGTACAGAAAATTCACCGGTCAGCATTGGATTAGCATATTGAGTGTTGCAGGGGTTGGCGTGGCATTGTGGTAAGCGAAGAATTCTTTGAATTACACAGTGGAAGAATAAGCAAGTATTTGGGCGATATCGCCAGCGAATTTATTGGATGGTGTCCCCAACGAGCGGCAAGGGAATAATATCGCCCAGAGATTCTAAAGAATTTGTTGGCCCACTGGGTGCATGTTTGGAGCAGTTGTTGCAAGAACGGCAAAAGCCCCACGAAACGGTTTCGGAGTTAGAGTTGAAAGAGGCGCATCGTCTGTTGATTGTAGCCCTCACCTATCAACTCAAATAGTTCTGATGCGCTTGGATACACCGTTGCTGAACGCGATAACCGCGAGTTGTTACTTTGCAACTTTCGGGCATTATTCTGCTGGATCTTCCGGGCACGCTTTGCAGACTTGAAAAATGTTATCGCGCACCTCAAATACTCTACCTACCTGGGTCGAAGCTCCCCCACGCAGTCTGCCTGTGGCTAGCTTCTGAACATCACAGGCCAACGTCTTCAATGTCGAGGAGCCGCATGGCCGGAACCTGGGCATTCTTCACGACAACGCCACGGTGAAAAATTCCAATAACTTCGTCTCGCAGCGTAGGAGATCTGGGCTCGTTACAGAACTCACTTGGTGCACGCCAATCTTTTCTGGCATATTTCAAGACTTGCTGCGTCCGAAGGGTCACCATGATGATTGGAAGGGAGGGGGGCGTCATTCCCCATGTTCCGGGGTGTCCCACAAGACAGCATAGCAGTGAGTGTCTTGATTCACTCAAGTACATTCCTCCGTTGGGAGGGACAATAAGTTGACATTTTGACGTTGCGTTGGCTAGCAGAATTGCTGGGTCTTCCCTGTTGAAAACTTGAGGGGACATGTCTCCACAGTTTCGTCATCTTGTGTCACACCAGTGGTCTTGAACAGGGTTTTGAAGCATTCGCGGACACACAGGTTGAGTTGCACACCGAGACTACATGATGGTTATGAAACAACTCGCCTGTGAAGTTCTTATGCAGTGACGTGACGTGACGCGCCCCTTTTCTCTCGTTACCTGTCACGCACCGACGGACGGTTCCCATGGCTTTGCGTGCTTGCAGGACCGCAACGTTGGAATTCTTGGGAAGCTGCATGTAGGATAAGGCAATGAAGCCGATTTTCGTGGTTGTGTGGAACAGAAGGCCCAGGTCGAAGCTCCCAAACTTGGAGAGCGCAAAATTGCGACCCGAGCAGTCAGGCAATAGTGTCGACAACGAAACGAAGATCAGGATGGCCATCGTGATGTCTGGGATGTGGAGTACAAAGTGCGAAGTCCTGTCTGGCCACGATCCACATGCAACATGTGTCAGTCCGTTCAGGGAACACGGTACGACCTTTTGTTATTGCACTGCTTCTGGCACATTGGAGACAGATATAACTCGTGTTCATGGCGCTGGAAGTCTTGCAGAGTTCGAACGTGGTTGTTCGAACGCAAATGATTCCATCGAAGCAAAATTGTATCACCGAAGCGTGGTTTGTTGCGACAAAGTTTCTGCTGGAATAAGCGCCTGTGGACCAAAGTGTTCTAGAGCGGAGTCTTTAGCATGGGGGTGTCTCGCTTGGTCGATTCCGTTTCTTCGGAATTCCCGTTGCTGCTGCAAATTTAAGCTCCAGACTGCAGTGGAGGGTCGGCGCCATCATTTTTTTCTCCCCCCGTTCTACGACCCCCATGTCAGGAAAACTCCCAAACTACAAGTCGTCCTACTTGCTCAGGTTCCATCCGTATCCAAGAGTCAAGCCCTCTGCCCGCGAGAGAGTGATGGTAAGTCTTATTTTTATTTCTTCTGCAGCAGCGTTGACAACCCATATGGTGAGTAGGCCGCCTTGGAAGGCGCTGACGAAGACAATATCTCATCTTACGACGGGATTTCTACACCTTTCTTGCAATCTGCTGACTCTGACTTCGTGGGGTTCCAGATGCGTTCTCAATTGCCTTTCACTGACGCCCATGATTTCAGGATCTCGCCAACGGAAAGCAGAACTTGAATAACGTGATTCATGTCACTCAATCCTTTGATACTTCCCGCCGGCGGCTGAGTTTGTCATCTCTGGTTGTGGTAAGTAGAGTTCCTAGAGTTGAACAACTAATTATGATGCGTTCCCCACTAGGACCTGGCTCTTCGTATCGCTCGCAAGCCATCTTCAGGCACCTAATCGCCTAGCGAGTGGTTTCGACACGAATGATGAAACAAATGATTCAGCCTGCGGTTTGGTGGGCACATAACTACTTGACAACGTTTATTTTGTACATTCATTGCAAGCAGTTCAACTGTGTAATATATTAAGTTGTCTATTCAAATATCCACGATCCTCTCTAAAAGTCTTTGTCCGAGCATTCTCTCCTCAGGTTACTGGGCGTAGGCGTTCGATCTGGGTAAGCTGTATGATTACAGGTCAGACTCGTGGCAACGAATTGTCTGGAGAAGCATACGTTTGTGGATGGTGATTGATTTGAAACAAATAGATGAATGGGTTTCATGCAAACCACCACTCTGTTGCACTTCACAAATGTCAAGTCGTCACGCCCGTTCCTGAAATTAGGCTACCTCTCTGAGTATTCATAGTATCTCGCCATCAGCTATCTCCTCATCCCCGTTCGCGCCCGAAGGTCGGCAAACCATCAAGTTGCAATTGTGTTGAGTTGGATTTCACATCCATTTGGTTCAATTCGGTCACCAAACGGGCCTTAAGTCCACCCTCGCATTTCATCTTCTGTTCGCGGCAATCGTTGCATATCTATAGCCTTTCCCCCAATCTGGAGAACCGCGTATGTTGATGGTATACAGTTTGTAATTTGATCAAGCTGCAGGTTAGATAATGATGATCACATAAGCGGTGCACCACATCCTATGCGAAGTGCGACAGTTTCAACATCCTAAGCGCCTTACCTGAGATGAGTGACCGCGGCAGGTTGAAGGAGTCTTGCAGTTCACCCGATACACACTTGCCACGAACTGGACTAACAAATGTCCTCGATGGAGCTCACTGTAACTAACAGCAATGGCATTTCCACCGCACTAACACTCACTGAAACAAGCCTCGACGTCCAGTTGGGGACCAGCGCTCTTCCGACACAACGGTCATCTCGGTTTTTCTTGCGGTCCAAGACTGGATCTACCACCCAGATACCAATTCGTAACATTGTGTCGGCCACCTTCTCCGTCGACTCCGTGGGGGTGTCTTATGTTTCCCGAAAGTGTACCAAAAGCCGCTTCTCTTTAGACCACATCAGTGGTAGCCTTAGTGAAGATGATGCTCAGCGCGCAAAACAGTGGTGTGACGCTGTCATGGCGGCTGCCTATCAAGGTAGAAGTCCTCCAAAGAAGTTGAAAATACTCGTCAATCCGAATGGCGGTCCGGTATGTTCTTAATGTCCAACCCTGATCATATGCTGATCATATGTGATGTTTGTAGGGGAAAGCATGCTCAATATACACGAATAAAGTAGAACCAATCCTGCGTGCTGCTGGCTGTACGCTTGATGTCACCTGTCCGTGATCGCTCATTATGTTTTACTGCTGTGTGCTCATTCTTCGCAGATACCACTCATAAGAATCATGCAGTAGAAATCGTTGAGAACTCAAGTCTGGACTATGATGCAGTTGTGGTCGTTTCTGGAGACGGACTCATACATGAGGTGTTCAATGGATTCTTAAAACATGCTCAATCGGACAGGGCTTTTTGCATTCCGATAGTCCCCATTCCTGCGGGTTCTGGAAACGGGCTTTCATTAAATCTCCTCGGTCTTCAGGATGGACTAGATCCACGTGCCGCTGCCCTCAACGTTCTTAAAGGTTTGTAGGAGCTGGCACATCATTTTAATGTGACTTAGTTGTCGATTTCGTTATTTTAGGTTACCCCCTCAAAATCGATTTGTTTTCTTTCACACAGGGGAACCGGAAACGCGTGTCTTTCATGTCACAAACAGTCGGCATCATCGCCGATCTCGATATCGAGACCGAGCATCTGCGATGGATGGGAGATCTCCGTTTTGTTGTAGGCTTCTTGCAAAACGGTGACTGATTTTCCATCCTTGACAGTGTCAATTTCTGATCTGCTTCGTGTAGTTGTTAAACGACCGACGTGCCAAATGGAAATTTCCATAAAAGTGGCAGAACAAGATAAATCAAAGATGGTGGATGCCCTTCATGCGCGTCGTGTTACCGCATCCTTTGATGCCCCTCCGCCCACATCGCCACTTTCGGAAAATACCGATGATACACCTGGTTCCTCGAGTGAGGCGTGGATTAAATACGACAAACCATGTCTATGGATGTTCGCGGGGAAGGGACCTTATGTCAGCCCGTATGTCGGTTCCATTTAGGAATTTCCAACATGGTCTTGATCCTCTTTTCAGTTCGCTCATGCAATTCCCTGTTTCTCATCCGGATGATGGACTTATTGACATCTCTATACAAGATATTGTAAGACTCTTTTTTTTTTTTTTTGGCTGTAAACATCTTTATCGTGACTATTCTAGGTATCCCGCAAGGACATGCTGCTTTCCATCAACGGGGCTGAGCAAGGACGATCTTACTGGTTCAGTTCGGTGTGTACTTTGTTGCACAAGGAGTGTGCGCTGACTGACATGTGTCTTAGAATCGTTACTGCAAAGCATCTGCTTATGCTGCAAAGCCATGCTCTGATTCTCGAGGAGTGTTGGTGGTTGATGGGGAGCTCTTCCCATTCGAGGAATTTCAGGTCGAGGTTTTGCCCCGCCTTGGCACAATACTGAGCCCAAATCCACATTATGCGCCGGAGTTCGTTCTGACAGACGACAAGGGCACAGTTTTGAAACGAGAGTCCTAACTACTCGTCGATCTATGTAGAGTTTATCTATCACGTAACACCCCATAGACTAGTGTGACAAAACGATGGTGTGACTACTTGTGACTATCGCGTGACGGGCGCGGTCTGTTGACTGACACGTGAGTCCATATTCTGTGGCGGACCTTGAAATTGGGCGAGGACCCCTTCATAAGGCTCGACGACCAGCACCGCGTCCAGCATCACCCTTTCCCCCGTACCACCACCACCACTCACTTGCTGTTCAGCAAGCCACTGTCGTACATTTAGTACGTGGTTGTCTACCTTGACTTGCATTCAACCAAGCTGATTGGGCCATCATAGTCTTAACAATTTGTACATTGTGTAACCTCTGCACAAATGCCACCCAAGGTGAGTCGATGAAGTGCTAATCGGTCTCGCGTACTGATAAGATGTCCAGCCAGCTTCCACTGCCGGAAAAGCCCCAGCTTCCACCGCCTCTAAGGCACCTGCCAAATCTGATGCAGGCGCCAAGGCAGCGAAGAAGACTGCCGCCAAATCTCAACCAGCAGCCGAGGGTGAGAAGAAGAAACGCCGCAAGGTCCGCAAGGAGACATACAGCTCTTACATTTACAAGGGTATGTTGGTTATGTTCCCCAGTCAGAACGCGTCATTGATGTGGCCTTCAGTCTTGAAGCAAGTCCACCCTGACACTGGTATCTCGAACAAGGCTATGGCCATCTTGAACTCCTTTGTCAACGATATTTTTGAGCGCATTGCCACTGAGGCTTCGAGTGAGTGATAATTTGTCCTTCATTTTGCAATAGCAACTGATCGTACGTTAGAGCTTGCCGCATACTCCAAGAAGTCGACTATCTCGTCTCGTGAGATACAGACGGCTGTCCGATTGATCCTGCCGGGTGAACTCGCGAAGCATGCCATCTCCGAGGGCACCAAATCCGTCACAAGTAAGTGGATTGTTGCATTCCTTTGCCCATGTTGATCCGTCATGCAGAGTTCTCCGCTGGTGCCAAATAGAAGGTGTAATGTGTGTGGTCTACCGTGTATTCCTATGTCTATTGTATCGTCCCCCTATTACAATATACCTTTTGTCTTATGTGGCGTATTGCAGAGTTTTGGACATTCCCTTGGAGTGAAGAAAGCTGAGTGTATTTGCTCTTGTTGACTCGTAATATCTATATCAGGTAAGTAATACACTCCTTAGAAAGAATCTCTCAGGAATAGGTTTTGGGGGTCCGTGCGCACACTACATGGGTATATAAAGGCGGGTTGACCGTGACAAGATGTCTACCACTCTGGCCTTATGGCTAAGATCAAGTGTAGTATCTGTTCTTTACAGTCTAACCACTGTGATGGGGGCATTGCCCTCTTTACCGGTTATTCAATTTTTGACGCCCTTGGTCCCTGCGAGCTCTGCTTGCAACTCCAGGGAACGCGATGACGTTGCTATTGCACTACTGGCTTCAAGTTGTCAGGGAATACATCCTGGCGTGGTGACTTCATTCTCTCTTTGTCATGTATTACTACTGCATCACCACTTGGTAATGCATGGGACATGGCAAACAGATTTTGACTGTACATCAGTTGAGTTTGGAGTTGGTATGTAGTAAGACATTAGAATTCTTGTCAAGACAAAATACATGGATCCTTGTACATCCTGCCAGTGCTCTTTATGGACAGAAAAATCTATATATCGTAATTGTACAAGTGCTCATTTCCTGCGGACGTGCAAGCTACAATAGTAGGGGGGGGGAAATACTACATTTGTGGTACATGACTCATGGGCAAGTGATGGTGTGCACCAAAAAGACCAGCAAAAGTGTAAAGTGTATGTGCTCATTCCTCATTTGTACATTGGTAGAGCAGTACATCTACATCAGGCAGCTCTCGAGATAAGCTTCACTTGAAATTTTGGCACACCTCAAATATTAATATTCTACTAAATTGCTTGTCAAGCCTTGTGCACGTTCAACGTATTACAACATAGTACTAGGTCTGCTCTATAAACACTAGAGGACACAAGCTATGCGACGCCGCCAGTACCCAAATAGAAGAATCAGTCCATATACCCATTAGCTGTAATGCTTTAACTATGTGACAACGTCCTAGTATGAGTTGTTGTGACCAGAAAAAAGGAGGGAGAGCAGACACGTCAGGGTGTAGTAGATAGCTGGGAAAGTCTATTCGCGAGTACAAGTCCAGGAAAGTTCGTTGGATCCACATTGATCCTAAGGTTAGATAGATGAGATGTTAATGATGTCAGAAATTTGTGAAGATGCAGAGTATGTATGATTATGGACGAGCTGGAAATGGCAGACAGATGTGAGTTATCCTCGTCGTGTACAAGAAATATGTGACTCACCAAGTTGTTCTTTCCGGTAGAACCAGAAGTATCCCAAGACAATGATGAGCTGACAGATCAGAGCGATCCAGAAGGGCGCTGATGCCATTGGACTCCCTGTTTTGTCATCAACGTAAGCCCTAAATCAACAATGACAAAAAATTACACACCCTTGAGTCCCGACGAAAAATCCCAGGTGCCAACATTGGGGAAAACACTACCGGGTCCAATGCGGTTCGGGGCTGTGGCACGCGCAACCATCACACAAATCGAACCAATGACTTGTGAGAATGCAAGGGTTGCACAGACGTGAAGACGTGACAGCGTCTAAACTATCATTAGCACACCATTCCGCATTCTGACGTAGTAATTCGCACCTGGAGCAAAATCATACCAAGTCCGACACCCTGCACTGCGTCCAACACTCCGAGCCATAGCCACAAAGACAGGCCAAGGTATGGCCCAGCACCACCTGCCCATGGAATATATAACGCAAGCGATGACGTTCCCCAAAGAATCTGATAGCGTGTCAGCGATGTGATCCACTGATCATCCTGGCACCCACCTGACACCACCGAGGAGCCCCTAGACCGACCGCGAAGACAGGTAACATCCAGGTGTGCGTCTTCGCAAGGTGTATCAGGATAGACAGTATGAGCGCCCAGATTCCGACGAAGAAGACAACGACGAGAAGAAGGATCTGCCACTTCGGTATGTTGACGCTCCACAAGAAACTCCAGTTGCGACCGTAAGGCTAAGTAAATTCAGTTGAGCTGGAAGAAGGAACAAGTGGAATTTTACACACCCCACTGAGCCAGTAATCGCGCAAGATTTCTGATGCAAGGAACCTAGTCGTGGGATAAGCAACGTTGGTAACATCATTTCAAACATCGAAGCCATACCAAAGGACGAGTTTCCTGCGGAACAGTGTCCTCAAGAAGTTGGGAACCTTCGGTGGCGTCTGGCGGTAGTAATCTACAGACCGTCAATGACTCGTATACGGATAGTGGTGAGCGTGCCTACCTGGAAGGCCATAAAGCATGAGGTATGCGAACAAGAAGCAGATGATCGCCAATGGCCATAGGACAAAGACGATCCACCATGGTGCAACTTGGCCAGGTTGTGCACTGTTTAACCTGCTACCCCAGAACCACAGCGCGGCAATCCAGATTTGCTGTGAACCTTGCACGACACATGCCCGCAAAATCCAGACTTCTGCCGCAGCACCCTACAAAGAAGCGTGAGTATAACGTGCGTGCAGAAAACATTAAGCCACGTACAGCTTCTTCACCAAAGTTCAGACCGAAGAAAATGAATGCAGCAGCGGAAGCTACAGCATACAACCAGGTTGCAATGTCCGCTATGATCGTGTGCGTGCCGTGAAGCTTCGATGACAACGAAGGGAGGCCAATAACGAAGAATGCAAACCCATAGAAGATCCAAGGAGCCGACAGAACGTAGACCGACGGTTTCAGGCGGAAGAGCGCGTACCAAACTATGGACGCCGCTAAAAATACAGCACTTAGCACATACAGCTGTAGATCGTCCGAGTAGTTTTGTCCGCCTAACAATGTCATCTGATAACTGTTGGCCGCCAACATCTGTTGAATGTGAGCAACGAGTATCTTGACGCATAGAAAAAAGGGCTTACTTGACCGAGGGCAATGATAATGGTGTATAAGGGCCAGCCGCCGATCTCACGTGCCAGGGCAATCTGGATTCTGTTCATGACCACTATTTCACCCCCACTCTCATTGGCCAAGGGGTGGGAGCTAGGAGTACCAGGGGCTACAATCATCCTTAAGCTTTGGCCAGTACAAAACTGGGGCGGAATACTTACATGTTGGGCGTGAAAGATCGTCGAACGTTCCGGGCATACTCCATACAGATTCTCTTTTAGAAGAGATGTAACTCGCTGCGCTAGAGAGTTTCTCCTTGCGGACCCGATCGAAGAAGTGCTCCTCCGATTTCGTCAGGAACTTCTCAATCGACAATTCTCCCTTCGAGTTGTCTGCACTGAGCAACTGCAGCTTCTGTGCGAACTCCTGAGCGACGCCACCGTCTGAATCCGTGAACTAGAGGTTAAAACTCAATCAGAGCGACGAACCAGGGACATATATGTCAGTCACGTACCGATGCAATGGCCTTGTTCAACGGTGAATTCGTTTTCTCCTCGACAATAGTACTGATGGATTCCATCGACGCCCTGCGTGAATGGGAACCAAATGGCTTCTGGGGCGCATCCAAGAAGGGATCAGGCGCGTGTTTCTGCTTCTTGGCAATGGTGCGGTTTGCTCTCTCTAAGAAATCATCATACGGTTGTGCGCTAGTTGCCATGCTATGCCGTGTGAGGGACTCTTCATCAGAATGATCAGAATGAGAAGAGCCGGGGTCAAGGTTGAACCTTGGAGGGGCAGCAAGGTATTGCTCGTCCCGGGGAGTATTTGAAGCGTGCGAAAGTGGCGACGCTGGGAACCTCGGCGAAGCCGAGGCAACACTCTGTGCGTCCCAGTCAGGCTGGGTGGGCATACTTTGCTGAACAGGATTCCAGTCGTCTGTGTCTTCGAGAGGTCGAGAGGCGATGTTGCCACAATCTGTCTCGCGCCAGGCATTGGATGCCGCTATGCGACGGCTGGCCTGGATACTCCGCCTGTGGAAGTCCTCCATCTTTTGTCTCCATTCGATAACTGGGAAACGCTGGACAGCAGAACGCGCACGAAGGATAGCCCGTTCAGACTCTGTTGACTTGAGCGCCAGCTTGATAGTCTTCGACAGCTGAGACAACATGTGCGCCGTTGATGTTGATTCCACTGGGAACCACTGCAAATATGATAAGTCCACTGAACGGTTAACCCTGCGATACGCTTACCCATCCAGGCATCAAACCAAGACCTCCAAGTCGACTACCGACACCAAGGGCTCCCTTCCTACCAAACTCTACTGCGACCAGGCCGAACGGTTCATCACGAGACGGGATCAGTGCGAAATCAGCACCACTGAAGATGAATGGCGGCAAGGCAGTGAACTCCGGCTTGGAGAAAACGCGATCAGGATACATCTCCATCAGACGCGCAAGCTTCTCCGCCGCGAAACGACCGAACAAATCAATAACAGGGCCGACACAGATGATCTGAATGGAGGGCCGTTTCTCGAGCCTAGCAACTCGTCAGTAACCTGCATGAGACATACCTACAGGGAACACGTACAGTGACGGCATAACATCGGCGATGAGATCGACACCCTTCTGCTTGGACCATCGACCGACGAACACAAACAAGTCAGCATTTGGATCCTGCCTGATACCTGCCCATTCCTGTGCCTGTCGCTTCAACTCGGGCCGCTTTGCCTCTGCCTCCTGATCAACCTGAATTTCTCGAACAGCGACCGGATTCTCATCTAGAGCAGCAATGTCGGTAGGATCCGGGTTAGGCAGCGAGTCGACATGCTTGAGCGTCCACAGCGCAGGGTACCGTGCCCAACTGCGCTTTCCGTACTTGTCTGACACGCCTGCAACACCTATACTCTTCTGGTGCACACTGATGAACGAAGCCGCGGCGTGCAACAGGTTGAACGTGTTTCCAAACTGGACATATTTGGTGCAATGCTCCTTGCTGATATTGAATGCCGAACAGACCTCCTTCATCTCTTCCTTTGTGCGAAGCGGCCACAGACCCTGGAACTCGGCGTTATGAAGGGACAGACAGACAGGGATGACCTTGGGGAGCAGATATATGGGCGCCAGCGCACCGTGGTAGTCATTGACGTGGTAGATGTCAATGCCAGGGAATCTGCGTATGGTGGCAGCGATGGCCTGGTTCCATGTCGAGTAGAAGATTGCCGAGCTGAGGTCGTCCATACGGGGTGGGTAGGGATCAGACTTGGTTTGTGCCCTGAACACCGGGCTGTCCAAGATGACCCAAGTAATGTTGTCCAACACATGCGTCTCGACCTCGATCAGGTACGGCTCGCCGAATATTATGACTTCGATGGGTTCGGCGGGGTCGCCAGGGGGGTACTCTATATCCTTGACCTTGGGAACGATCCAGATGAGGTCCACGTCCGACATTGCCTTGCCCATCAGTGACGACATGACACCGAGACCACCAATCTTAACCTTCGTTTTCCAGTCAAAGATCTCGTACTCGAGGGTCGAGATCAGCACTTTCCGGCGCTTTTCCTTGTGTTCAGGCCAGCCGATGATCTCGCCTGACGCATGCCTCCCGAAGAGTTTCTCTCCAATTGGTGTATGGCCGCCATCCCTGAAGTCAGCCGCTGATCTGTTGCCTAGGCTACCGAGGATAGGGAGGTACTTGCTGGCACCGCCCTTGGACTTGGCACCGTAACGGTTGTGACGGATGCCGTAGAAGGACCACATGAAGATGGCCGCCGCAACCACACCCGTGATCAGCGGAATCGACGAAAGCAGAGCGAACATGATTGCACCAAGGAACGCCTGACCACGGGGCTCCAAAGACCACTCTAGTGTCTGGTCATCGACGGTTAGTTGCCACGACAGTGCTGGCCACGGAGGCGCAGACATGTTCAGGTAGTTGGCTGCGACGGAGTTCGGAGGCAGACGATCCAAGACACCATCGCCGTCCACGTCACCATAGTAGTAGTCGTCATAACCAAACACGTTGAGCTGCAGATATGTTGGCCATTGAGCCATAATCTCGAGCTCCCATTGGCCGTTACCGACGTGGTTCATGAGCGAAGGGAGACCCTGGTCGTAGCCCCAGCTATTGTAAGGACCACGGGCAAGGAATTGCGGCACACGCCGCTGTGTGTCGAAATTGAGATCGGCGTGGACGACAATGCTTGCACTCGCAGTGGCTTGGCTCCAGTCTACCACACGCAGAGGTTAGCATCAAGAGGTAAGCTAAAGCAAAGGCTGACGTACATTGGAACATGACATGCTGTCCTACCCAGAAGTTGGAGATGTTACTGAAGACGCTTGACGGAATAACGGTGACGTTCTCCCAGTTGGTCCAGTTTGACCATGACCTGCCGAAAGTACCAGAATACCTCAACATATCCGCACCATATGCCTTGTGCGTAAACTGATACTGTCCATCAGTATATGCAAAGGCTGAATTGTCGTAATCAGACATTGGGAAGACCATAACATTATCTGCCGTGCCCTTGCGCACAAGGAGATGGTCGACAGACTGCAGATGATCAATAACATGAGAATACCGTCGTATCCTGAAAAACAAACGAGGCTTACTCCGGTGTTGGCTGTTCCGTCCGCCGTAGTAGGTCTGTTTACGATGATCTCCAAAACGCCATCCGGCACATTCGTCAGTGTCGCAGACCATGACCACGTTGAAGGTGGCGCAACTGCCAGGGTTGATGTGACTGGATTTGTTACCGCATTACACTTTACCGAACTCAGGTCAAGCGTGGGCTGTCCTCCGATGCCAGAAGATGACATATTAAATGTAAGCGAGTTGGTGACGCTGTCGCATGACATTGGCAGGTTGAATTCCAACAGGAGGTCGAGCGTTGTTGCATTGGCGCTGCCAGGGATCGTCTGGATCCGTGCGTCGTGTCCAGGCAAAAAACCCGTCAGGGTGGGCGGGGGGGCTACCCATTCATTGTCGGGTACGAGTATTTTCATGCCATATGGATCGAGCGTGATGCTGTTCATACACCCATAGTATGGTGCTGTCCCGTTAGCGTAGTACGACGACCCGGAATCGGCAAGCGTGTAGTTCTCGTATGGAGCGAGAAGATTCCGGACTGTGGTGCCCGACTGATAGGGTGAGGAGATCCAGAGGGAGCTCTTGCAGTCATACGACCAAGTATACGACGTGTTCAGGTTGGAGTACAAGAGCCAAACTTGGTCAGTATGGTTCCCTGCCAGGGTCTGGACGCCTGGGATGCCTGCACGGGAGACGGACCAGAGACCCATTTCGGTTGCAGTGCCATTGGAACCGGGCCGTTGAATTTGGTAAGTCCAATTACCACGTTGTACAAGGTTGAAGCCATCCTGCAGGGCGTTATAGATGGAGCGGAGATACATGAACTGTTTAGTCAGGCGGCGCATGTCCGTGGTGGGGTCGAAATGGTCCAGAGAGTTCCAGTCGTCCATACATCCTACGATAGCGGACTCCACAGGTATGTTGAAGTATTGATCTGATCCCACCTTGTAGCAGCCGTGACGTTGCCAAGCCTTGTTGCTGACCATGGCCTGACGCCTAAATGACGCGTTGGTGGTGTCCAAAGGGACAGAAGGGAAATGCTTACCCATAGAGATAGTTGGAGGCGGTGGAATCAAAAAGGTAAAAGTTCTGCTCCTCCCCATAGTACCACTGGGTCCGGGTAAGTGATCCGCGCTAAAATTGTGGAAACAAAATGGAATGCCTACCAGAGGTATCCCTGGCATGACTAGATTAGTAATAAAGCTTCCCAGAGCGCTCCTAAGAGTTCCATTCTCCAAGCTGGGCCATCTAAACACGTCGAAGTTGCTCGTTCCATACCAGTGCCGTGGATCCATGACACCATTGTTTGCGTTTAGGAAGTCATCGTTGACGAACATTTGATTCCATGCGGTGACGAAGTTGGTATCGATATCGTATGCGACTTGCAGGTTACCATCCATTCCGAGGAAGCGAGTGAGGGACCGGTATATCGAATAGTGAAACGCATAACCGTCAAGGCCGTTGTTGTTGTGGGAACGCAAAAAGTACTGATTATCCGATTCTGTGAGGTTCGCTGCCTGCAGGAAACCCGGGGGAAGTTGCGTCGGCGTACGGCCACGGCCTCTGTTGGCGGTGTGAGTCACGTGCGAATGGAGGTGCAAGCAGGATCTCACAGGTATAAGGCACCAAATGTGTCACCACCGGTGACTTCTCCAGCGATGAGAAAGTTTGTCTTGCCTAACTTGGTTGCACATTGACGCGTTGCGGTTGCCCACGCGGCCATACCGTCGACTGTTACTTGAGTTGACTTGTCGACACGGATGCCGTCGATATCGAGGGCGTTGATGACCATGCACGAGAAAACGGGTAATTTGGCCATGACGGAAGGCTTCCACTCACGGAGACGGTCCTGCACGGACGCGAACTTGGAAAGTTGACGTTGCCAATCGGGGTGGACACCGAAAGCTTCCATGTCACCGTACTGGTCAAAATCCGAGTCCATACAACCATTGGATTGGACCGAGGCGATAGAACCAGAGTCATCCCAAAATACGGGGAGCTGGCAAGAATCATTGCGGGAGTTATTGAACTATAGATGGTGGCAAGGGACGGATCAGTTGCAAGGATCAGACGGATGGATGAGAAAGGAAACGGACAGCGAAATCGACGTATTCGGTAAAATTCCAGGGCATGTAGTTTGGGTTTTTCCACTGGACGTTGTACTCATCGAGGGTGAAAGGAGCGGATGTATTCAGGTACCTGAAAAGAATGAGCGAATGAGGTACCAAGCGTTGGTGGCTTGCTTACCCCTTGAAACCAATAAGGTCGGACATGGTGCCGACCGTGAAGTCAAGGATAAGGTACATTCCTCGGGCATGGAGGGTGTCGATGAATTGCACCCATTCGTCGATTGTGCCCCAATGGGGATCAGCGACGGTGAAATCCAGGGGAGAGTAGCCTGTCAGTCGGGCGTCAAAAAACACGCTGCGAGTAAGAGAAAGAGAAGAAAAAAAAAGAGCTACGGACTGTCGGCCTGCCATATCATGTTCAAGAAGATTGTGCCAGAAAGATAGATGGCCTGCATTCCCATTCCCTGGATGTAGTCAAGCTTTGAGGCGAGACCCTTGATATCACCGCCGAAGCGAAGTTGTGTTTCTCGCCAGTCCCACTCGTACATGGTGCCGAAGTAGTCGTTATTAGATGGATCGCCATCAGCGAACTTGTCCATGAGGACGGTGTAGATCGGGACAGCGCGCCAGTTTTGAGGGGACGGCGTGTAGGTTGTGTTTGTACGCGAGGAGTGGTACTGGGTTGGGTCCGATGCATCCTGGTTGACATTGAAGTTGTACTGGACGAGGTCGGGGCGGTAGGGCGAAGAAAGGACCGAGGTTGCGAGACATATTGCTGTGAGGGCGGTCCAAAACCGCATTATCATGAACAGATCGTAGGGTCAGTGGGGTCACTGTGAAGATGGACTAGTAGTAGCCAACGCCGTAGGATGTCCGTAAACGAAGGGCGGACAAAACCGCAAGGGAGCGGGAGTAGAATGAGGAGTGAAGGCGAAAGAGCGAGCAGACGAAAAAAAAGAACTCTAGGAGGGGCCAGTGGCAAATAAAAATGGTCTCGGGCATGGTGCTTCGTGTGAATTCATGTCAACACACAGCCTCAGTCAACGGGTGCACTTGCACAAGAATCGCGGGTCGACGTCGGTGTGGTCGTTGCGCATGCATGCAGCCCTGCACAACACCCACTCTCACACGACATGGCTTGTCAGAAACGCTGGTGCAACCTTCGCGGATCCTTGCACCGTCGGCATTGCAGCCACTGACATTTCTCTGACATAGACTCGGATTAGGCACTGCAGTATGGTATGACTAAGCAACAGTGATCGTGAGCACCTTCCTGATTGGGATGAGACATGCACAGCCACACCCACTCATTCTCTCTCCCGTTCGCTGCTGTGTCCACCGCTCGTCACGATCTGTGTCGACCCCTGCAGCCCCGTGCCACACACCTTGCTCGCCTTGGTGACCGACTCTACCCCGACGGGACACTCTGCACCTTGACCTGCCTCGTCTCTGATCACCTATCATCCATTCAACCGTCTCGCCAGACTACATATCATCAATGGCAGCTGTGGCATCTACCATCTCCAGCTCTCAAAATGCTGAACAAGCCACGATCAGTTCGCCGTCGCCGTCTCCCCCCATTGCCAATGCCACTGAACAGCCTTCCACGTCCTCGCGCTCGTTCATACACTTGGGCTCACCTCGTGCGCAGAACACTTCTTTCCCAGTTACCCCTATGAGTGCTATCACCACAACCATCTTGGATTCACCAGCTGGCTCCTCCTTCGCAGAATACCTTCGCACTTGGTCAGACGCCCATGTGGCCAAGTGGCTCACTGAAATAAAGTGTCCCGCCCATATCGATACCTTCAAGGAACATGATATCAGAGGTGATGTACTGTTGGAACTCGATCAGGACACCCTCAAGGAAATGAAGATCCTGAGCGTCGGAGATAAGCTCAGGATTCTCAACGGTGTAAAAGGTCTTCGTCAGAGATGTCAGTCGCGGACTTCCAGCCCCCCCGTTCCCTCGCTGGGTCCAGTACGGACGTATCTCAGTGCATACGGCGAAACGCGCATCCTCGAGTCTCCGAGGGACTCCCCTAGAATAAACACATCCTATACCTCCCATTCCCGCGAAAATTCACGCGACGGCGTACATCGAGACAACTCCATCTCCAGAGCTCCCAAACGCTTGGAAAACAAACCCGCACCCCTCGTGCTATCAAACCAAGGTAGAGGCGACCTTCCACGCGTCATGCGAGAACCCCTCTCCGGCGACTCGGCTCGAAGCATTCCTACCATCCGTCCCCTTCCTCAGCCCGTACAAACTGGTTCGACCACCATGTCAACCACGCCTAATGGCACGTTCACGTCCACAAGACCCTCCTTGCCACCTTTGCCGCCCGCCCCTCGAGGCCAGCCGCCCCAGCCCCCAACAAACCAATCAACCGGTTCCCGCCTCAGTCCTACCACACGCACCTTGCACCCACTCTCGGCTGCACGCTCACGCACCCCTAACCAAGATCCATCCCCCTACGCAAACTCACCCCTGCCACCCGCTCCGGGCAACCAAGGCGCCCTCACTCCCATATCCGGAACCAGCTCATGGTCATCGTATGGTCTACCATCTGATCCTCGACCCAATACCCTCAAACCACCCATGGCTTCACTTCTCGCATCGCCTCGCAGTGCAAATAACCCAACACACGGCCGTAATACCTCGTTCGGAGGTGTCAGTTCTCCAATGGGCTTTGTCCCCCTGCCATCCAAACAGAGACCCTCGACGTCCGGGACGACCAACGCCGCAACACACCCTTATGCTTCAGCACAGCCCCCAACAGTGCAATCGCCCCATGGTGGGGCGGCGCTATCACCTATTGCAGAGTCGCATCTGAGCGGATCCTCCCCAGGTTCGGCCTCACCCCCCGCAGCAGGCTTTACAGTGGGCAGGAGTCCTCTCGGTCATCCATCCCATTCGCATACGTCCTCGTCGGATGAACGTCACAGGCTCGTCAAGTTTATTTTGCCCGAAGAGGGTCGTTCGTACGTCATCGACGTCGCGGATTGTACAGGTGGCATAGAGGTCATGGAAAAGGTTCTGAGAAAGCCAAATGTCTCCGCGCGCAAGAATGACTCCATCAGTCTCACCAACCGCGTCGAAACGGAGGATGGTGGGCTCTGCATTGACGGGTGGTGTGTATACATCGAGTGGGACGACCAACGGGATTCAAGTAAGTATCAGCCTTTGTCATAATCTATTGTTCACAGTGTTCCAGATAAGCCCTTGTCAGAGGCAGATCTACTGACTGTATGCCATACTGGTCCTGCCGACTCGCTCAAAGATTCCGGCCTCTCGCTGCGCAAAATCGCTAAAGCGAAGCGCTCCAAAAATGGCGCACGCTCATTTGGCGAATCTTCCAATATCAGCCCTACCTCGCCCATTCCTCTGTCCCGACCGTCTACATCAAGCGACGAGCACGATACAGATGTCGCCTATCCGTCAGCAGGTGCCCCGCAAACATCCCAACGGTCCAAAGCTATCAAACGTGCAAGTACCGCCAGCGTCCTCAGCGGCCTAGGTGTACGCAACCCCGAAAGAGCACTTGAATCCCCCACCTCACCGACACAGAGCACACCAACGGCCAAGACGCCCGTATCGTCCAAGCGGCCTAACAAGCTCCTCAACTTTTTCGGCCAACGACCCCCCAGCGAGCTCATCACGACGCACCTTACGGAGTACTTCCCGTGCGCGGAGAAGAAGGCCCTTCGCTCGGCGCGGCACAGTATGATGCTTCGCGCATCGGTTGTGGGAAGCAAGAGGGACAGCGTCATGTCACTCATCCCTCCGATTCCTCCGCTGCCGTCTCGCTTCAGTATCAGCACACAGGGGTCCGGATCGGGCCACCGCTCTACATCGCCCACGCGCTCGACTTCGTCCAAGAGGGCATCGGCGATTTCGATGGCATCTGGACCCCCCGACCGCGGCGTGAATCGTTCCAACGATGCCCTTGCTGCGGCCGAGGAACCGCCTCGCGTGTCGGTGTCGGCAGAGGATGGCCGGTCTGTTATCCTGACGGGCGATGATGTCGAGAAGCTCTCTGCGAGCGACTCAAGGCCCCATTTGTTGCCTCCTGTCAACTTCCCGACGGAGTCGCTGTCTGAATCGATGGAGAGTCTGACTGGCAGCAAGCGCCTCTCGAGAGCGAGCTCGAGCAATTCGAATCGGATGAGTTTCATGACCGAATTGAGGAGCAAACGCGATCGGTCGGATACAGCAAGTCTGTTGACCGTTGATGAAATTACAGCAGAAGTCGAAAACCGCCGTCAGAGCATGGCTGTCGACATGGGCGTCGAGGGTGCAGAAGACTGGACCAAGATCGAGCGGGACATCGATGACGTGAGCGACCTATTGGAAGATGCCTTTGATGAGGACGAAGAGGACGAAGAGCATGACGAAAGTGAAGAGGAAACCGGAAAGACTATGACCTGCAGTAGTGGTACGTACCGTACCCATTCTTACGCTGGCCCCGGTCCTCATTGCCCGAAATCGTGCAGGAACGAAATGGATCAAGGGTGCACTCATTGGGGCCGGATCATTCGGCAAAGTCTATCTTGGGATGGATGCCACGAACGGGCTGTTGATGGCTGTAAAGCAGGTTGAACTTCCGACAGGCTCAGCACCTAATGAAGAGCGCAAGAAAAGCATGCTTAACGCGTTGGAATGCGAGATAGACCTGCTTAAGGATCTCCAACATCCAAATATCGTTCAGTACCTCTGTACGTCCCTTTTTCAGACATATATACTTGGTTGTCTTATGACCCATTGCCCAGATTCCTCCGTCGATGACGATTTCCTTAATATCTTCTTGGAGTATGTGCCAGGTGGCTCCGTGACTGCCTTGTTGCGTAGCTATGGTGCCTTCGAGGAACCACTGGTCAAGAACTTTGTGCGACAAATTCTCCAAGGTCTTAACTATCTGCACGAAAGGGATATTATTCACCGTGACATCAAAGGCGCAAACATCCTCGTTGACAACAAGGGTGGGATCAAAATATCAGACTTTGGTATTTCTAAGAAGGTTAATGGCAGTAAGTTCCCCTTTCATTTCATGGTCCATCGTTCATGTTGCTCACTCCACGTAGATCTCCTAACTGGAAAACGCATGTATCGACCTTCCTTCCAAGGTTCCGTGTTCTGGATGGCACCGGAAGTAGTACAGCAGAAAGTGCACACGACCGCAGCCGACATCTGGAGTGTAGGCTGTCTAGTAGTGGAGATGCTCACTGGCGAGCATCCATGGGCACAACTTACCCAGACACAAGCTATTTTCAAGGTGCGCAATGGCCAGCTTTCGCCAATCCCACACCTGCTCACCTATCGTTACAGATCGGTCAGTCGGCAAAGCCTGAAATTCCGTCAGATATATCCCCAGAAGCGCAAGAGTTTTTAAAGAAAACTTTTGATATCAACCACACGGCTCGTCCAAGCGCCGGAGAGCTGCTTCAACACTCCTGGCACGCTATTAAAAAGCCTGCAAGTCTCTCTAACAAGAGCGCTTCCAAGAATGTTCCAGTCATCGAGGTCTCAGCATAACACGATATGATATACCCTCTTGTCTCATTTGTTAACCACACCAGATCTCCGTGATTTATTGGCATAAAGGCACTCATAAATTGTATCTTGCTCAACGGTCTTTGTATACTGTATCGACGTAAATCTTAGATTACGACTAGTCACCGTATGCTGATTGCTACTCATTGTTATCCCCGTCTCTTTTCCGCTTTGTGCCAGAGGCTTTGGAACCAGGTCCCCAGTTGGGCAGTGGGTTTTGTTGGTAGCGTACTAATTTGATTTTTGATGACTGTGTGACAGCCCCTGGGTGCTTCTTGAAGTCCGCTTCCGATCTGTAGAGAACAAAGTTAAAGTTCCATATTCTTCTGCCGTGTGCAACGAAATTACCTTGGTTCCTTCGCTAGAAGGCGGGCAGTAGGGGACGCTTCCGAGACCTTCTCCATCTTGACTGGGTGCTTTCTTACCCAACATCTAAACACGTCATAGACATCCTCACGCGACGCAGTCGTCTTCAATGACCCAGGACAAGCATGGGATCGTGAAACGCTGTGACCCGCGTTTAGGAGTGCCGAGCTATTACAGTTGTTTTAGAGAACGTTAATTATTCTTTGTGTAGTTTCAACTCACGCGACGTCCTCCAATGATGGTGTTGTGCAGTGGAAAGAACCTGCCACTTTTGCTGGGGTGAAGTAAAATGGCGCTTGGAGTTCCTACAAAGAAAAAAAAAAGTTGGTCAGCGGAACCATCAGGAATCCGCAATACGGACGCACCTCCTTTGCAACAGTGAGCATACCTTTCATTCTGGTCGATGTTCCATACTTGTCCAGGTTTCCATCAACATGTTCAAGAACCCTGCCAACAAACTCAGAATTATGAAGGGGACCAGACCACATGGGTCCAGAAATCTAACGAGATGTGGGCGCTATGTGGGCGTGCTTCCGAATTAGCTCAACTGAATCACTTACGTGCAAGGGGAATCCGCAGTTGGAACATTCTGATGAAACAGGTGGCCCAGCTTGGGTTTTGAACTGATAGTTTTTCGCGCCTGTACTCTCGTTAACCTTCTCGATCGCCTTTCCTAGCCTCTGTTCGAAGAATGATTGGCACCCAGAACAAACATAATACATTGATGTTTTACTGCAACCGTTTCAGCCCAGAAAGGAGTGCTTAATCAATGGTGAGTAATTACCTTGCAGCCTTCTTAACTTCAATAGGAGCGGAATGAAGGCGGACGAAAAGGCGGACATAGAAGTCAACGGAGAGGGACAAGAGCGGTTCAATGTAGCGGCCATATCTGCTCGCAGACGTCGTGATGGTATTCAGAACAAGTCGGAGTGCCTTCGCACAGATCAGTATCGTGAATGCATCAAGAATCATTGAGTAATATGCACCGCTTCATGACAGTATTCGGCCTTGACAGGAACGCCGCCGTAGTTTGAGAAGCTGTTAAATGTATCAGTGATGTAATGTAATGCAAAGACGATTGAGGCATGGTTACCATTTCTCTGAATAGTTCGTCGTAGCAAGAACTGCCAAATCCGTGCACGTAACGCATAAAAGTCCTATGGAAAATTCATCGGAAATCAACGTTCTCTTGTTCATTTTAAGCCCTCCATCATGATACTCACCGCCGTCGTTTACGGCTTGGACAGCTGCATCAATAAAGGGCGCTGCAGTACCATAGGGATCCAGATCCACGACATCAACACGAGTTTTTTCTGTGCGGTGATTATACATAAGCGCACTGGTTGCCTATTCAGCGACTCTTTGTCCGACTCGATAGGGGAAATAACACATTGACCTACCAGGCATCACCTTCATTCACTCTGACTTTTCCAAGAGATGGAGCTTTGGCAGGCGTGTCAGGGAAGTCAGGGTCGTCTTCTTGACTTGGTCCAAGGCCATTAAGATCTATGTTCCTTCTCATTGCGGCTGTGGCAGACTCTGATAGGTCGTTCGCTATCACGAACCTTCGTCACGTGAGTGTGCAGTGGCCAGAGGAAGTGCTCGTCTTGTAACTCACCTCACCGAGGGTACCTCCTTGGCGTACCGGATGGAACGTAGCCCGGTTGCTGAAAGGGCTTCCAGTAGGACAAATTTGTACGGTCGATACTTTTGATGACACGTACGACTCAGTACATGGGGCCATAACCCCTGGGCTGATGCGTACCTCTTTTTGCTTGTCCGAGTCTTCAGGTATCTGGGAAGCGTGCAACGTGGGACCCACTGTCTGTGAAGCAAACTGGGAAGACCCGTCAGTATCGTCAACTAAAGAGTCCCCACATAAAGTAGTTAGTAAACCAAGTCCAGACAGAATGCACGTCAACCTAGCGAGTCGGACGACCGCGCAACCCTTCCACTCACCCTTTACTTTCTTAGCCTCCTTCCCTGCCACAGAGTCCCTCTTGGCCCGTCTCTCCTGCGCTAGTTTCCATTTCGCCTCCTTCTCCTTGTTCACATCTTCGCTCCACACACGAATGCACGCGACACTAAGATCCCGGTTGAATTCTTGCACGGGATTCAGGAATGCTTCATCCTTGGATGATATGAGAATGTGTGAACTATTTTCTGTGTGGAGAGTGTACCCCTCCGGAATCATGATCCCAGACCCGCCAGTGTTCGCTTTTTTTGGTGCCACTGCCATACTCATGATACGCGGCGGTCTGGAAACCAGAGAATGTACTGATTTCTGCAGTGGACTCCAGTGAGGATGACAATCGAGCTGAAGACGCAGAGGCCTGCCGAGAACGCGGAAGGATAGCAAAGACGTCACAATGTTTGTACCGTTCCAAGTCATAAAATAGTTGACCGAATCAGTTCGAATGACTCCTACCTGCTCCAATAGTGGACGGACCTCCGACAGTTCACGGTGGTGTGTTAATAAGAAACTTTGGCTTATGAAGGGAAGCATGGCTGCATTACTTTTGCAAAAAATACATGTAAAACTATTATACAGTTTAACTGTAGTCCATAGTCCAAAGTGATCTGTAGTAGTAAAATATTTGAGGGTTGATGGCAAAGATCGAACAAAATATACGCAAAAGCCACGTCCCCAAACGAATGTGTAGGCTGGAAGGAACTTGAATGAAGCAGAGTACAATATCCAATACCTTCAATACTCAAATTCCTCCGATACTAACGTTATCGAACCACGCATGTCCCTCCGGCTTATGCGGTCAGGATTTATTTCCCTGGCGAGAATCTTCCGAACTAGCGCATCGAGTGACGATGGTCCACAGCCTTTCAACCACGATAATTAGAACAGCTGAAAAGGACAAGCGATCAGACTCACAAGCAACAACCACGGAACCTCCAGATTGCTCGACCTCGTCGGCGATCATCTTCTGTAGCTTGGGCTTCCCAGGTCGCACATGCTCAGAGACTACATCCATATCATTGATCTCTTGTTCATCGATCTCGAACCCAACTGAATCCGGTGGTTTATGTGTCACAACCTGCGGGGGCATACTATGGCGAGAACTTTCGGCTTCTGATTTTCCGCCTGAATTGATGCCCAGACCTTGAGATGTTCTACCCCTGACCGCGGGCAGAGCTGCGGGCGTGACCAGTGAAACCGTCGGATAGTCGATGTGAGTAGAGTGTCCCGATTGCGGTCTCGGCCACAGAAAGGCCTCACTAAATCGTTGAACCGGCGAAACCATATGGTCACTCTCCGAGGTGATGGGCCGACACTCGGACAGAGGTGACACCGGAATCGATCGATCGGTAGAATGTGTCGACAGGACGGACTGCCTGAAAGAATGGGGGGCATGATCAGGGTGAGATTGGAGGAAAGCAGTCGCCAAGCCTGTTTCGGAATCTTTTCTGAAACCCATCGTTTTACCACGGCGAGTCTGCAGCCGGCGGAGCTTCCCTTCCGTCCTCACTTTGATGCTTAGGTTCCTTTCACCAGGTAGGAAGATATCCTCTTCGTCATGAAAGTTGGTTAGTCCAAGGATATTAGTCTCGTGGGCGAGACTCAAATCTTCCGGGACAACGTCGTCATCGCTCTGCTCGCCTCCGTAATAACCAAAGTCAACATCACTTTCGCAAGTGTCATGGCTATCAACCGAATCCAAAGAGTTAGAGTGGAGATGAGCTGTGCCGTTACGGGCAAATTTTGGATGTGGAGGAGAGAATTCCTCATTTGTCGCCGGGGTAGTGGACAAGTGTAGTCGGGAAGATGAAAGGGAAGGGGACGGGATGGCGGGTAGTTTGGCGGGTACTGGTTTGAAATTCGTAACATATATATCCACCTGGAGCGATCGAGGAGGAACCATTGACATACAACGACGAAGGATAGACGCGCACCACTGTACATGAGCTAAGACAGAAATAAATAAACATTGAAAGAAGAGGTAAATTATCCTTACAGTATTCTCGCACAAGCCATATAAACCGTACTCGCTTCGTGGAGAAGGCCTTTTGTCCCCAGCTGCGAGGTCGTCCCCCCAAGTATTTCCCATCACGCCCAGACAGACAAAAACATAGGTACTGCAATACTGACAAACCAAAGCTCACGCCTGAGCCACCAGTAATAATCACTGCCGTCGAGTGATCACCCCATCTTGCACGTATTGAGCTACCAAACGGGCCATCCACGAATGCTCGCAGGATTACACCTCTGGTGGGTAGGCTAGCAGCATTGAGAGAAGACGTGTCACCTCGCGACTGGTTGGCTATCATTCGAGCCACCGTGTCCCAAAGGTCTTTCGTCCAACCATTTCTTGCGCGCACGAGGAAAATCATTAGCCGACCTTCATGACTTTGTGCTTGTTCATCACAAATAGAAGCACAAGTAAAAGGGTGGGATGTAAAGCGAGAGATGGATGGTATATAGAGAAGGAAGTGCTGACCCGGTGCCCATGAAAGGAATTGAGGTGTGATGAGACGCAGACGGATTGTGTGCCCTGGTAATAGTTCAGCATGTACATATCCAGGGGGTGGACCATATGCGGGAAGAGGAGAAGTGATATGGGCAGGCGCTGTAGAGAAATGCGAAATTCGAGCACTGGACCTGGGACTCGCACTGCCAAGTGGGGTGATGATGCTGTCACGATCGTAATATGGACTGAGGGGACTCGAGCAACTCCTGGGATTAGCATCCAAAAGCGGTTGTGATGCATGCAAATCGGAGTCAACGTGTTGTAAATTGCCCATTTCCCAGGAATCAGTTGTGAAACGCTTAGTGTCCACGGATACGGAAGCTATAGGTTTGGAGGACACCTTACGGGTGAATCCATTCGAGTAGATCCACCATGCGAGACGCCACATACGTTCGGCGAGCCAGACCATGAGAGCAGCCCAGCACCAAAAGCTAATGGGAGGGTGATGCAAAGCGGCTGTTATGAGAGTTAAGGGCACGAGGAATATATGCAAAAAGTAAAAGCCCTTGTAAAAGTGTCTACGAATCTGATGCAATGAAAATATTATGATTAGCGTCAGCGATGCAAAGGCCTAGGAAAAAATAAGTGACATTGACAGGAAAGGGAGGGGCTCTACCTACAATCCAGCCATAGAGGAAAGGAGGATAGATGAAGGCATGGATAAATGCAGACCTTCCAGTATTGGGATTGTGATCCCGAACCAGCTGGATACTCCAGAGAACCACATGGATTAAAGTGAGAAGCCAGATGAGTCTGCCAGACCATCTGTGCAGCCAAACTAGCTTGTCGAAGAAAAGTTGTACCATGAAGGGGATGGCGAATAAAGCAAATGGGGGTGCTTTGAGTGCGAACAGAACGCAAAGAGGGAAGAGAGCAAATGCGATCTGTCCAAAGCGAGCAGAAGAGGACCACAGGGATTTTGAGATTGTGTACTGGGGGAGGTAAGGATCGAAAGTGGATACGTCATAGAGCTCTTGGGGTTGAACAGCAGTGCGCGATTGCAATATATCACGGGTAGTGAACTGCCAAACCTTGAAGTGGGGTGCTATGTAATCTGGTCCGGCAAGGGCCAGTGCGAAGGAGACTAATACCATGCTAGTCAAGGAGATTAGCTGGGAATTAGACGGCAAGGAGATTGCTTTGCTGTTAAGCGGGATTCCTCGCGATGCACCAGGTCTGGCGTGTCTTCTCCACGTCCGACGGGGGAGGGCCCATTTTGACCAGCGTGCACCCAGCACGCCGCCTCTTGCGCCGGTCCAGTGGAGGATTGCAAACCCGATGAAGAAGAAAACGATGGAAATCCAAAGCAAAAAGGAATAGCGACGGCTGGGCAGGCTGAGAGAGTGGATAGTGAGATATGCAGTGATCCATTCGAGGTTGTCAGAGTAAAGAGGGGTTGTCAATTCTGACGCGGTCGAAGACGAGGGCAAGGACATTAGGGCAGCTCAGCCCGGGTGAAAAGAAAGGAATGACGATGAGTTGAACTTGGCAGCAAGGCCAGTTTTGCGGTTCAAAGTATTTTAGTGGAGAGCAGGCTCAGAGCGAGAGCGGGCCGCCATCATCGTTGAACCGAGGGATTACACAAAAATACAACTTGGATTACAAAACTATCTTTAGGCTGGTCCCACGACTTCCTTCCCGGAGATAACCTGGAAGTCGACCACTCAGCGAAAGCCGCAGCAGTCGGGTGTCGGCCCAAAGACCTACCTCCTTGCCCGTTTTCTTGATTTTTTCTAGCACAGTCCCGTAGTCTGCTTTGGCAGTCACCGTCACCAACTGCTTCTCCAAGTTGACTTGAAACGAGTCGATTTCCTCTGTCCCACTGTCAGCCATGCCTTGAGCTGTCGTCAAGTCAGCGTCTACCTGGCCTTTCCCGCTTGAACTTGTCCAATGCTCGGGTCACTGCGCCCGAACAACCACCACAAGTCATCTGGAAGGAGTAATAAGTTTCATCGCCGTCCCTGTGATCAGTTGGTCCACCTTGACATTGAACTCGTATGTCGGCTGCGGGGTCTACGTCACCCTTGGACCTGAAGTACTGAAGTAGGGCATACCATTGTATATTGGTGTGCTAATAGTGAATGAGCACTGAGATCGATCGAATTGTTCTGATATGATACTAGTGCTGGTGTCTTATATGCGCAGCTGAAACGCTTCCACACCACAAGCAAATATTTCTGTACCTGTGCCAACCTGAAATCTCACGCACTGGTCCCGTATTAGCATGACAGTTCTACAGCGGTATCGTATATAGATGCGTGCATTGGTATCATAAAACCACCTGAGAGGCGCCGCCAGTTGTTTTCCGCGGAGAATCGAGTCAACCACATCCGGAAAAACAAAAATCATATGGTCACACGCGAGTTGTCGACCATCTCGACTTCGTCACCTTGCGATACTGCCTGCCAGCCATCGCCAGCTGGCACTGACCGTCCAAAGAAACGCGAAACTCGCGAACCCACTAAGTCTGGGTCCCCGCTGTCAAAACCCGCGGTAATCATTAATGCAGTAAAGTACGCACTTATAAGGAATGGGAGCTTGGCTTGCTCATCCCGGTTAGTGATGTAGTACACCGGCACGCCAGCAAGTACAAAACCTATGGGCCGCAGTCAATGGCGTTGGATGCACAACAATCGTTCCCATACCAAGTACTGCCACCGCTTCAAGAGGTGCTGCAATAATGGGCATGCACAACAAGAATAGTGCGGTTGCACAAAATGCGAGTGGTGTCGTTATCCAAGTCTTGTATGGCCTGCACACACGCTACTTAGACGACCTTCTGTCGCATCTCAACTTCGACATACCTCTCCAAGTTCGGTTCTTTCACGCGCAATATCACCAACCCAAGCACCTACCAATCGCAATCAGCCAATCAACCAACGGCACGAAACTACCCCATAAATTTACTCACAGTCAAGAAGTAGAATGCCCAACCTGCCACAACCGAAAAGTTTATCAATGAACGAAACCCGCCACCGATGACGATGAAGGTTATTGATAACGTAGCCTGTAGTAACATGGCATTCACAGGTGTCTTGCGCGATTTATGCAACTTTCCGAACATCGCAGGGAGATAGCCTTCTCGTCCGGCAGCTCCAATCATGTGTCCGGCCGTGAAGACAGAAGCTATCATGCAAGGATCAGCATCGATGTACGTCTTTTTCTTTAAGACAACACTTCACCATTCAGAGCACCGAAACAAGAGATAGCGACCATCAGAGCAAATACCATGCCTCCCACAGGGCCAAAGAGGGCGCGACCAAAATCCAAGGCAACGGTGTTACTCAGCCCAACTGTCTCTTTGTCTAGCACCACCAGGTAGGATATATTTGCGCAAAAGAAGAGAGTCTGCAGCTATGTTATGTGTGTCCATAGAGGGCTCTTGAAACACTTACAGTTACAGCAGCCATACTGCAGTGGATGACCCTTGGAATATTCCTCTCCGGATTCTTGATCTCTCCAGCAATGTAATTAGCTTGATCCCACCCACCAAATGCCCACAATCCGGAATAAAGAGCCAAAGAATACGCAGACGGGCTAAGACTTGAGTCTTCAAACGGGGGTTTACTAAAGGACTCTGATGCCCGCCCTCGAATCAGCTGCATGAGACCAAATACAGTAACAGACATCTAACACTATATCAAAATTCTGCTCCGTAGACGCCGCAATGTGATAAATACCAATGCGATTAGCTGTCTAGTTTGTGAGTCATCATGGACAGAAAGGAACTCAGAAGTGAACTTGCCTTAAGACTAGTGAACACCAAGGTGGCGCGCGCACCCAGATTTCGGGTCGCCGCGCAAAGAAATGTAACGAGAAGCATTGCTGCCACAGCAGTGAGTTTGGTGGCCCATTGGGGTATGTCGTCCGGCGATACATCATCACGCGTAGTATGCCATAGAAGTCTGTTCAAGTACTCCGCAAAGATGAGGCTGATTACTGCATTTCCGCCTGACCGAGGCAAAAAGTCGTAATATATCAATTAAGCGAACAAACAAAATCGAACCTGGGATGAGGGCAGAAATGGAGGTCCAAGCAAAAAGATAAGACACGAGTGGTCCGTAAGCATAGGCAAGATAAGCTTGTGGTCCGCCATTCAGAGGAATGCTTGAGCTGAGTGATGCATCAGTAATGGCTGGACATCCTCGAGAGAATAATAAGCACCCCAATTCTGCGAAACTGCTTGCGCCGGTCCATGCGAGCAAGCCTGATACAAGCCACACCAGAAGGCTAGCGCCAACACTGTGGGTGTTGGCGACCACCACACCAGGGGAAGAACTGTCCATGTTGCTCGATTCGTCATTACGTGGCATCCGTTCAAGGAACTTACAATATTCCAGAGCCAATCTAGCATGGGGTAGGTTAGCTATTGCAGATCGTCCATACCACAGTAGCCTACCTGCATTCCAACGACCAGGCCAATCCCTGCATAATGTGCGCGAAAAACTACAACCCCAAGACGATTAAGCGAGTGGACACACCTTGTATCAAACCAATGCTCTTCTCTGCCCCTCCTCCATGCAGAGTATCCGGCTCGCTGAGACTCGCACTTAGCGGCAGCAAATCCTGTCGGAAATCGAAGCCCGAGAAAGAAAATGAGCTACGCGGGGGCCCCCCAGGGGTCATTGGCCCATCTGAGAGTTCCAAATTTCGGAGAGAATTGACGGAGTCATGTGAATGTCGTGTTGCAGTCAAAGGATAGTGTTCTCGTGATGCTCTGGACGAGTTGGAATGCGTGAAGTCACTTCCAGACTCAGGCATTCAATCGTAAGGGTGGGGGATACCGTGTAACCCTTCGTCGGAATGCTCGATGAATTGATGTACAAGGTGTACCGGTACAAGTACTTGGGCGTTCGTTACGTACGTAGTAGTTGAAAGTTACATCGATCATGCATCCTCGATTAGAACTCAGCTGGTAACCTTTCACTCTCCCCAACAAGATACGGGATACAGATTTTCGCAAATATCACACCAACCTCGGGTGATATGGTGCCCGTAGATTAGTAGGCTATCCTAACACACATTCCCTCCCAATTGTCCCAGTGTTTTGCGACGCCTTCGACGAGAAAGTGTGCAACATCCTTCCTTGAGATCGTCCAACTACCTTCCACATCCCCCACGCTCACTCGGTATGCATCTCGTTGTCTGGTCAGCCCGACAAGTACCATCTGTCAAGAGTGCGGGGCGGATAACAACAAGGCTCTTCAGCCGATCACTCGTCACCAAGTATATCTGGTCCAGCACTATCGCGCTTATCCCATGGCCAGCCTGCACAGTGAGCAAGTACCTCTTCTGCACCGCATTTGTCTTTGTGTGGCACTTGCAGAAAGTAGCCATACAAGGGTTTGAGAGGAAGCGGGAGATTATTGTGCGAGCTTCGTGTTAGGCCTGTAAATGGTGACGATTTTCGGTGTTGGAGTCGGAAGAGTTTCCAGACAGTTCAATAGTGCTTGCGTGACAGATTCGGAGGAGAGATCACAAACCCTTGTGTGAGTTTGAACTGTGGTGTCCCATCTGCGTGACCACTAAGAATCCATAAGCCACAAAGATTGTATCCGAGGTACTCACCGACTGTGAAGACGAGGAGGTCTACGGGTCTGTTGCCATCTCTCTTGCTTGCTTCGGTCCATGCGCGCTGCACGTCTTCTTTGACAAGCGCATCCCCCTGAACGAGTCGTGCTTTGCCAGAAGCAACAAATGTTTGAATGGCCTAGTCGTTGGCAAATGCAGTTGGTGAGCGCAAGAGGGAAGTCACAGTGGCCCCAGAGTCTGTGGGTCGTGTCAATGAATAGATGTCCAGACAACTCACGAACCCCCTGAGTAGTCTCATCGATGAGTAGTAGCCAATGTAACGATGAGGGTGTATTGTTGATAGCACTCATCGACATCCTTTATAAGCTACACACAGCCGCAGTCCGCGTCGCAAGGCAATGCTCTGATTGACGAAATGTTTTGGACGCCAAGATGCTACGCCTATTTACCTTGATGTCTTACACATGAGTTAACTTGCTGACTGTGATAGGTCGGCACCGCTGTCCATTGAGCTAAAGAGTAGGGCATACGATGAGCTGCAATTGCACATGCCCAATCAATACGAGGTTGTGTCGCATCTAGACATGCAGTGATTTTATAAGCGACGTAGCATATAGCCCGCGGGTCAGAAATATAATGGCGACCCAACAGGGCTTATTGTGCATCGGATGGTTTGGGGAGCACGTTAACCACTTTTCCGTCATCGGATATGACTCGGAATCGCACTGGAAGGATGAGGACATATGAACCAGAAGGAACGAGACTCGGCTTACATGGAGTAAACGCTTCTCCTTTTGCTCTTCGTATGCTAGTGAAGTACAAGGTCCCATTCCCTAGCGAAGGTGTCAGAGTTGCTCACAACACAAGTACGGAGCTGACCTCGATGCCCCTTTAACCGAAAGCTCACATCTACATGACCCGCCGGAAGGTTGATCTACATCGCATCTTAGGCTCAGGCAAGCAACTCTCTAGCAGTATCGATACTCACCGAACCACTTATCCACGGATTCCCATTCAGGTACCATGCTGGTTCAGGACGGATAGCATCCCCAAGAATGTCTCTCAGCTCTTCGTTCTCTCGAACAGTTTGTATGATTTGCTTCACGATAGAGCTAGCTAGTCTCTCTTGGTTTGTCGCAAAAAGAAGGAACACTGCCCAACCAGCGACACCGACGGTAGCAAAGGCGAGGAGGAGTGGCCAGCGTTTCTAGTCGACACAACTTCAGTGTTTCCAAGTATGAGCCACAGTAATATATCCAACCTTTATCTTAGGAAGGTCCGACTTTGTTGGTGGTCGAGCATAATATAGCCTGGGTTTGGATGGGGAGGTGAATGTTTCAACTTGAGGCTGTTGTCCAGGAGGCAACGGAGGTTTCGGGGACGTGTCGGGCGTCGTCACATAGAACCTCGGATGGGTAACAAGGACACGTCTTCGCGCAAGAAGACGTATCCTCAGAGCAATACTTGACATAATGGCAGTTTTTCGATTACACTCCCAACAAGGTGACTTGGGAAGAGCTGGCTACAAGTTACTTGCCACAAATTACATCACTGTGGGAAGTGAAGTACTGGCACTGATTTTTACGAAAAAAGCCTGAAAGATCCTGTGAGGATTCCATGTTTACTCAGCGGATACCCGGTTCTGGTTACTAATTCTGTTACTAAACGTTTACGTTGTTTGGACAAGCTCTAGTCGTTCGTTACTACTTCTAGTCTCGTTTCTGTCATCATTCTCGTACTCCTGTCGTACCACTCTCGTTACTTGTCCCCTGGACCGTAGGGTATAAAGTCGATACCACTTTCTCTCTGTAGTCCCAGTCTTTTCCTGAAATCCAGTTACCATTGCTAGGTGATTATTTCAGCCCGAAGAGATTCTAGTGTGACCACATTTGAGATTAGCTACCTCTCTCGTCATCACATATTTTTCACCTACTCCTAGGCAACTTCCCACTTCACTCTACACTCTATACCCACACCTACTCGCAGCCCCACGGATTGATCAACCGATTGGAAACCTGAGTAAGCATCTTACCATGTCTGAAAGAATCATTAATACCCGTTACAACCTGCGTCGTACCGCACTGTTACGACCATGCCCAACTCCGGGTCTTATCCGGTCACTCCGGTCGCATCGCAGCTCTACAGCTCAACTCCGGTTGCTCAACACTTACTCCGGTCACGCTCGCGCAGATATGCCTCTGTTAAGTACGACCCTTGGACTATCCTCTGTTCGCTCGTTACCACACCTTGCCGTTTACCCTGCCTTGACGTGAGTTCTCCGTGAACTCAATATATCCCATGCCTTGTGTTATTTTCACCAGACCTGATTTATTTTACCCGGACCTGACTTTATTTTCATCGGACCTGACCTAGTACTTTCTCCGGTTGTCCCTTGTCCGCCTTTTAGGCTGTTTACTTGTCACTGTATATACTCGACCCTAGTTCTTACTTAGTATAAGTACTCTGTAGTTTATCCTGTACTCCTCAGTCTGAAATCAACCATAGTCTCTACTCCTGATCTTGCCCGTCTCTGTCTCTGTCTCTGTCTCCCCTTCTTGACCGGAACCTATGCAAGGGATCAACGCTCGTTGTCCTTAGTCGTTGAATCCAAGCGGTCACCAACTCCAGCCGGACTAATCTCTTGTCCAGCCCTCTGCTCTCCCCCTTTGTCTGCTTCTGTCTGGACTTGACCGGACCCCCTACTGGAGTAGACCCGGACTTGACAGTATTTCAGACTGACACTTGTGTGGGTTCATTGTTTCCATACCTCGTATGCAAACTGTTCTCCATCTCTTATGACTATGACTACGCGCTCTCGTGCTCGTACTGCTGCAGCACTTGCTGAGGAAGCAGGTGCAGTAGACGATCTCCATCTCTCTGCTGCCCAACAAGCCCTGTCTAACCGCAGGCAACCTCCGGCTTCTGTTAGCCAATTCCGGAGCTTTACAGCTCGCAACCCAGCAGCGTCTTTGACTCCGTGTCGAGATGCTGCGTCCCAGAGCCTTCGTGGTTCTGTGGACTTTGGTCACCATGAATCCGTTTCTGGTGATCGATTCCCCTACCGTCATGACCCCACTCCGGACCGTCGCAAACCTGCCCGTCACCAGTGGTTTGGCCCCGAGGACGGACCCAGAGCTGATCTGGACGACCCCGGAGATGGCGACAACGATGACAACGATGACGATGACGACTTCGTCGACGCAATGGATGAGCTAGACCCTAGTCTAGCTGTTTTCCAAAATTTAGCTATCGCCGTCAACCGTCTCTCTCGTTCCTCTCGCTGGACCAACGACTCCTCGTCCTCCCGTGCCAAAGTCCGGGAACCGGATACCTTCGATGGCACGGATCCCAAAAAACTCAGGACCTTCCTGGTCCAGTGTGAGCTATGTTTCCAGGATCGAGCCAAGGTGTTCCGCCTTGATAGGGCAAAGGTAACTTTTGCCCAGTCATACCTAAAAGGAATGATGCTAGAATGGTTCGAACCGGACCTCCTCAACTCCGGTGATCCGGCTGACCGTCCATGCTGGATGGATAGCTGGGTCCACTTTGTGGCTGAGCTGCAAAGCACCTTTGGGCCTCACGATCCCATCGCTGATGCTGAGCATCAACTCGAGCATCTCCGGATGAAGGATGCTCACCGCGTTACGCGGTATATAGTAGACTTCAACCGACTCGCCTCGCAGGTCCAGGACTACGGGGATGACGCGCTCCACCGCCTGTTTTACTCCGGTCTCCCGGATCGTCTCAAGGACGAAATCGCTCAAGTCGGGAAACCCCTGACTCTGCATGGGTTGAGGGCTCTTTGCCAAGAGATTGACGCGCGCTATTGGGAGCGCAAAGACGAGATCTCTCGCACGACGAAAAGTCAGCCCACCTTGTCCACAACCAAGTCCTCCAACTCCGGAGGCAACTCATCCAACTTTGGTCAGGAGAAATCCAAGACCGGAAACTCCCCCAGCTCCGCCAACAACTCTGGCTCGTCCAAAACGACCAGCAACCAGCCCTCCTCCGGTTCCAGACTGGACCTGACCAACAAGCTTGGTAAGGACGGGAAGCTGACCGCAGACGAGCGTAAACAGCGTCTGGACAACAACCTCTGCATGTTCTGCGGAGGGACCGGTCACTTTGCGGACAACTGTCCTAAGAAGACCAAAAAGGCCAAGGCTCGCGCTGCGGCCATCGCTGCTGAGTCCGGTAAGATGGACTCTACTAACTCGGGTGCCAACTCCGAGTCAAAAAAAGAGTAAGCAGCTCCCGGACCTCCGCACAACCGGCGAGCTGCGTTGACTCCGGAAGTGCACCCAAGGAGGCTCGCCTCAACGCATCCGCTCTTTACGATCCTAATTCCCTTATGCCACATGTTATCCTCTTATCATTTGACTTACCTAAAACCCATGCACTCGTGGACTCCGGGTCCATGCATTGCTTTGTAGATGTACAATTCACGCACAAAAACAATATCTCCACTTACTCCGTTCCTCCGATTACTCTCCGGCTCTTTGACAGTACATCAAACTTTGTAATCACTCAAGCTGTCGATATATCAGTGAAATTCCCCGCATCCAGTGATGTCACCCCTATGACCTTTTACCTCGCTCCGTTAGACTCTGACTGCTCGATTGTCCTTGGACATAACTGGCTCACCCGCTACAATCCGTTGATTGATTGGGTACTGAGCAGTTTAACATTCCGGACTCCTGCAGAAAGTTTGCTAGCGCCCCCGTCGACTCCCTCTCCGGTTCAGTCCGGTAACCCTGTCTCCGGCCTCTCCAGCCAATCTGACCCCGGCCTCACGCCATCTGTCGACACTCCGGTTTGCACCCCTCTGCACATCTCCCTGATTAACGCAGCCGCATTTGTGCGTGCGTGCAAATTAGAGGGATCTACCAAATACCAACTTCAGCTGCGTCCCTCCGACTCAGCAAAGGCTCGTTCTTCCTCTGCCTCTACTCTGCCGGACCTGGACATCGTCCCTCCGGAGTATCGCGATTATGCAGATGTGTTCAGCAAGGCAAAGGCCTCTGAACTTCCCCCGCATTGCGACTACGACTTGAAGATCGACCTTGAAGAAGGTACTTCCCCACCTCTGGGAACCCTCTACTCACTGTCTCCGGTTGAGCTCTCCGCTCTCCGGACCTTCATCGATGAGAATCTTAATACAGGTTTCATCTGTCCTACCGCTTCCTCCCATGCTGCTCCGGTCCTCTTCGTAAAAAAGAAGGAGGGCTCACTCCGACTCTGCGTTGACTTCTGAGGCCTAAACAAAATCACCAAAAAGGATCGCTATCCACTCCCCCTAATCTCTGACCTACTAGACTCCCCAAGCCGTGCTAAGATCTACTTGAAGATCGACCTCCGGCACGTGTACCATCTAGTCCGGATTGCTCCGGGCGATGAGTGGAAGACCGCCTTCCGTACGCGCTATGGGTCTTATGAGTGGTTAGTAATGCCCTTTGGCCTCACTAACGCCCCTGCAGCCTTCCAGCGCTTTGTCAACACCATCTTCGCTGACATGCTGGATGTCTGCGTTGTCATGTACCTCGACGACATCCTCATCTACTCCGAGGATATGGAGTCCCACCAGCAGCACGTCCGGGAAGTGCTCCGCCGTCTCCGGTTGCATGGCCTCTTCGCCAAACCGGAGAAATGCGAGTTCCACTCAGACTCGGTAGAGTATCTTGGCTACCGCCTATCTCCTGACGGTCTAACTATGTCTCCGGACAAAATCCAGACCATCTCCGACTGGCCTGAACCTCGAAAGGTAAAGGACATCCAGTCCTTCCTAGGCTTCGCCAATTTCTACTGCCGGTTTATATTCAATTACTCGGACATCGTGGTCCCTCTTACCCGTCTCACCCGGAAAGACGCTCCTTGGAACTTCTCCGAGGACTGTCGTGTTGAGAAAGTAAGTGCTTAGTCATCAACAGCACGTGACTTTCCTAGAGACTTGACACGTGATGTGTCTGGACTCGTCAACTTCCATGTGATACTTCTGTCACATGACCGGTTATCAAAGTACCGACTAACCGGAGTCATATCTCTTATCTATGACGTATTCATGATAAGAAGAGATAACGTTCCTTCTAGAACGTTCCTATGAGGTCATGTCTAGACCGTTTCTTATCTCTTATCATACCTATGACTCACTGTGGTGTTCTACGAGGTTCTACGAGTTTCCACAGGACTACTATGTTAGGAAGGTACTTATCTGCCTGTCCGTTTATGGACTCATATGGCCACTCTACTTTTACATGGTCTGTGCGCAGCTCAAACATATAAATACTCCCATGCTTCATCGTAGCGTAGTAGGATTTTACTCACTTGTTTTATCCTCTGCTACTATCAAACTCTCAAACCACCTTCGGTTGATACTTCAAGTTAGAACCGTCTACTCAAGTGAGTTCACGACTTCATATCATTTGAGTAGAGCCCGCTGTGTAGTGTCCACACTCTCCTATTGTGGACATTGCCTCCCGTTAGGTTATGAGCCCTGTCTAGGCGACCTCCTGTGACGTCGTTATTCTCGTCGGCCAACGAGAAGATGGATAGGAACGCCGAAGATAGGTTCACTTGGAGATTATTCCTTTGTGTCATGCAGTTTCTTCTTGCCGGACGTGGTGTGCAGGCCTTTCTGTACCCACATCCAGTTATCTCCGCAGAGCTTTGCTTTGCTGCGTTTTTGATTGCTTTCTTCACTCTAGTTGTTGAGATGAACCAGACTCCAGATGGACGTCGGTTTATAGTTCAGGCTAGTACTGGAGATAGGCAGGGACGATGGACTATAACCCTTGAGAGAGAGCGCTTTCTTCGCTCAAATCAGGAGTTATCAGCCATTGAACGTCAAGCCGCGGAGGCTCGGCGAAGGATTGAAGGACCTATCGTTGTACCAACGATGTCGGAGTTTCTTGAAAGACATCTCCGCGAACAGCGTGATGAGTATCTTTCTAGACATCCGAGAAATGGGGAATACTCACCTACTCCGAGATATAATGCTCGTCTTGCAGCAAACGAGACTTTAGTTCTCGATAATGATGGAGTCCCCTATGGGGGAAATCCTCCTGCATATGAAAGACTTGAGCTCTCGTCGAGATCGGGTATTTCTAATAGTGATATTGTTCAGTCTTTGCCTTCCCCTGGTCATACTAGAGGCGAGTTTATAGGCTTGACTGACAATTTCAACAGGTCCTATACCATTCAATACCAGGTAAATCCTTCTCGACCACCTCCCGCTTATATCGACTCTCCCGCCAATCCAACGCAAGATGTCATCGTCTACCCCCGTTCCCAGTCTCGACACCGTCTTAACCGAAGAAGCTCTACGCCAACTCTTGGAACCAGTGCGCGACTCAGTCGAACGAGAACAGCGGCTCCGTTCGCTTTACATCGGACCCGCTCGGACTCACCAGTCCGTTTCCCCCTGTTCGATTCCGACGACTAGGGGAAATCCGTCGACTAGTATGGGCTTGTATACGCCCACTCGGTCCAGAGAGCCTACTCCTGGTCCTGAGATCTTCGTGCCTAAACAGTACGAAAGAGAAGGTTCTATCCTTAGCACTGATCCAGATTTTGATCCCAACGATCACTGGCATGATCCTCTTTTGGATCCACGTTACCTCGCTTTTATTCTTCGATCGGTTTACCATCGAGTCCGGGACCCGGTTCCAAATTTCCCCTCACAGATCGTCATACCTGTTGAGCGTCTTATGCCTCTTCCCTGGCAGGAGTATCCCGATCCTGTCGTCCATCTTGAAGATTACGTTGTTCAGTGTACTGAACAAGAAGTTTCTGTTCAAGCGACTCCCTTCCGTGCAGACCATAGCGGCTGCATTCTCGGCTTCAGTCCTATTGTCGCCGATCTGTTTCCCACTGGCCAGGGCGACATTTTTCCATGTTCTTCCTCAAGGAGGACATGTGTTACCCTTGGTTACGGAGTTTAGGTTTTAACGTCGCTAAGAACAAGACTCGCTTCAAGCAGGCATGGATGAGGGGAGAAGTAGACTTTGGTGTGCAGTTCCCCGGCAGATTCTTTCGCGCTTTATCGTCGATTCAGCAAAAATTTGCTAAATTTGTCATAGACGTTTCAGACTATGTCATTAACCCGGCGGCAGGAAAAATTGCTGTATGCAATAGAGAAGCGCTTGCTTCTTACCTCGCCTTGGGTGTCGACGACCACGGCGACTGGATTCTTGGCCAAGATTTTTGGCAATACTTTACCGATTCGCGCGGTCCCAGTATACCCCATGCCTCCTTCATCTCCCGTACCTTACGTCCGAGACGCCTTTGAGTACCTTTCAGTTATTCAGATAAACAAGGCTCTTCATCGTCGTTTTGACTACACTTCTTTTCAGACTCTTTTACTCTTTTGTACTACTACCAGTCCAGAGGACTCGGCTCAACTTCGACTCGCTTCATATATTCCTTTTGTACGAATACCGCTTGAGGTTCAAGTTGCCAGTTATGTCAAATATCCTTTTACTTCCTGCGCGTTGATTTCTTTGTCTTGCTATATGAACAGTTTTGCGGAATTCCTAGGCAGTGCCACGGAGATACCCAATCCGCATTACTTCCCAGAGCTAGACTTCGAAAGTGCAGAAGAAATGGAGTGGCAACAATCAGCGGATTATCATGGAGTCGAGTATTTGTCAAAAGAGGGTCAACGAAAAGAGTTTCGACGAAATCGGACGAGCATGCGGAGATTTGAAAGGAGAGCTAGGGATAAAGACAGACGTCTTATGGGACTTTTACCACCGCGCAGAGCACCGGGAACTCACAACGGGAAACATCGTAGACGATTGACATCGCAGCAACTTCGATCACCATCCCCACAGGCTTGGATAAATCCAAATCCTCAAATTATTCATGGTTCTATTCCTAATGGAGAAAATATGATCGCTGACCTTTTTTTCTTCTCATCTTTGCTGTAGAATGTCAACCAAAGATCTCTCCACCTATGTCCCGATTTTCGATGGAACGAACTACAAGGAGTGGTATGATAAGTTGGAGGCTTTCGCGATGGCGATGAAATGCGATGGACCCATGACCACGGACAGAGCTACTGTTCCAGCTGCTGACCGCGATGCTTTTGACGTTATAGATCGTCAAATGCGAGGCATGATACGTCTCCGCCTTGGAGCAACCTATCAGTCTCATGTAAAAGCTACCGCTAGGGAGACGTTGACGGCACTGAAAACCGCTTTTGGTACTCCTGGGAGAGTTGGAGCGCTCGTTGAGCTGCGTTCTCTGTTTCAGCATCGCATGAAACCCAACGCTAATCCCGTTCATGAGGCTAATAACCTCATTCAGTGCGCCGCCCGTCTTTCTACGGCGGGATATGCCCTCGCAGATGGACTTATTGCTTTGGCCATTCTTATGGCTTTACCTTCCGATTGGGAGAACTTAGTTTCAACACTTTGTTCTACCCTCGACGACGCTGGTTTCACTGTTGCTACAATCACTGCCCAAATTCATCGCGAGTATATGCGAAGGCAGGCGAGTCGTGGCAAGTCGACCATTTCTTTACAGGATCGACTTTCAGAGCGAGCTTCTCTCGCTGCTGAGTGTTCAGACGCCACTCTCGTGACGCGTCTAACAAATGTGAAACCTGCTGTTCGTCCCCCTTTCCAAGGAGGTAATCGAGGCGGTAAAGGCAAGCAACCTGTTCGTGACGGACAGCGCAATCAATATCCGCGCTGTGTCTTCCAGGGATGTCGCCGGAATCATTTCCCGGCTGAGTTTTGTCCCGTTGGTCGTCAGAGGATTTTCTACGATCAAGGAGGTAAACAGATTTGCTGCCAACCTCAAGTCCAGTCTCCTCCTGCTGGAGGATCGAGCAACAATCATCGTGGAGGTCCAAATCGTGGTCGTGGAGGAAAAAGAGGAGGACGAGGAAGAGGAAAAGGCCGAGGAGGAGGTGGAACTCACGTTGTTTTTGATGAGTCCCTCCAATATTATGACCAACCTGACTATGAGGAGTTTCAGGATTATACGGCCATGATGGTCGATCAACCAGCCACCTCGGGTATCTCCGAGATTCCCGCTTCTCCAACTGTCGAAAGTCTCGATGCACAGTTGGATGAGTATAATGCGGAGAGACCCATGGCTCCCTTCTCTGAAGAAGCTGTGCGGGCAATGTGGGCTGATGAATCTATGGGGCCTTCGAGTTTCGATGATATTATCGATGATTACGAGCATGGGGCCACCTATGATTTTGATCGTACCTGTGCGTTAATCCATATTCCTAGGATTCCAACACAAGAGCCTGACGTCCCTCTCCTAATCTCCCATCCAGAAACTGAGGTTTCTCGGAATGATTGGGAAGAGATAGAGGATGAGGACTTTGTACGTCTAGTGCGACGAGAGGACGTTTTATGTCCAGAAAGCTCTTTGTGTAATCGTTTTTGGAATCATGGAGGACAACTCCCATATATGGATGACCAAGGCAATATTCGCCTTGACCCGATGAGTTCTGATGTGTTTTTCCTGAATCGTACTTTTGAAGGTCACACACAGATCGTACGGAATTTCCGTATTCCACGAGCACTCATCGTTGGGTGGTCATTTCTCGGTTTTCCTGCTGAAGTTCACTTCTATAGCGGTGAAATGGATTGTGATCTGTGCAATACTTCACATCCAATTTTCAGCTTTCGTCGAGCTCCTCATAGCGAATCAGATGAAGCCATTCAGATGGCAAGTGATATCGCAAGGCGAAACCTTTTTCCACCTCGCCGCCCAACTGTACCAGTATCCTCGTTCCTGACAAATCGTGACGCTGAGTGTATTCTTTGTCATTCTTCATGCACCTCCACTCTCTGTCTTGATTGTGGACGGAAACGAAAAGATGGAAGTACACTGATCCTTTTGGATTCAGGCGCGTCGCGACATTGTACTCCTCATTTTGAGGATTTTATTTCCTATAAGCCGTATGAAGTTTCGAAGTTCTCTACTACTGCGGATAAAGATACGTTTGTGGAGAAGCTCGGTCTTGGGACCGTACTTATGCTTCACCACGGCAAGATCATTCGACTAACTGACGTTGAGTATTGTCCGTCTGTTACATGTCGTCTGATTTCTACTGGGCAGCTCGTGGGTCAAGGTTATTCCCTGAGCACCACTGCCTCTGGCACAAAGCTTTTTGCACCTAATGGCGACTTATATTTGCGGTCGGACCCGATAGCAAGTATAGGGCCTCTTCACTATGTTCGTGTACTTTTGCAGTGCATAGATGAAAAGGTACAAGTCATTAGTTCGAAGAAAGATGAGTATCTTCTTTGGCACAATCGTATGGGTCATCCTTCGAAAAATGCCGTTAAACATTTGCATAGTGCAACTAGGAATTTCCCGTCTATAACGGTTCCTACCGACCTGGCTCCTTGTTCTGGATGTGCCACTGGGAAGATGGCTGAGAAGCCTTTCGCCGTCTCTTATTCCCGTGCCACGAAACCTCTGGAACTTGTCCATTCGGATCTCTGCGAATTTCTTATTCTGTCCTATTATCGTTGTCGCTATGTTGCGACTTTCATTGACGATTTCTCTGCTTTCGCATGCGTATATCCTATTGCTGCGAAGTCTGACACCTTCCGCGTTTTTCGGGAGTATCGGTCCTGGGCTGAGCATTCGCTCGGTGTCCGGCTTCTTAAATTACGTTCGGATCGTGGGGGGGAATTCAGGACGAATGAGTTTTCTGCATTCATGCGCCAGTCGGGCATTGAGCAGCAGTTTTCTTCGCCTGATACTCCTCAGCAGAATGGTCGTGCTGAACGATTCAATCGGACAATGGTTGAAAAGGAAGAAGCCATGCGACATTCCGCTTGTCTTCCATCGAACCTTTGGCAACATGCTCTGGAGACTTCCGTTCATGTTTATAACCGCCAACCCTTTCGCAGATCTCGTTGGAAAACCCCTTATGAGTTATGGAAAGGCAAAGTACCGGATATCTCTTATTTCCGAGTCTTTGGTTGCCTTGCTTATGTATTCATTAAAAAGGACCAACGCAGTAAACTCGAACCCAAGTCTCGCCCTATGATATTTTTAGGCTACGAGTCGGGATCGAAGGCGTATAGGTTCTTAGATGAAGGAAGAATCGTCGTATCCGCGAATGCGATATTCGATGAAACCGTCTTTCCTCGATGTGTAAAAAGGATCGAAGCACCACGCCAAAATGAAGTTAGCCGTGAAGACCACGATGAAGAGGATCACGAAAGTGAAGTGGTGGTCGCTCCACCAGTCATTAGTAGTGAATCAAATATTCCCTATTCGTCCACTTACGATCCACCACAATCTAGTGCGCAGGATAACGCTGAGCCTCCAGTTATACCTTCTGGAAGTCGTGCTCACCCTACTAGGATTCCACCAGCGGTAAAGGAGACTGTTGTTACTCCGAAACCAACTATGGGGAGAGAGAGGTTTAAACCATATCCTGATCCATCCGTCCCTAGACGATCTGGTCGTATAAGAGTCGTACCGACTAGACCCGATAACGTCTACGGTGAGAATGCACATCCTGTAGAGGCTGAGAAACTCGCCGAAGCAGAGAGTAATAAAGTGCAGGAGGATCCAATGACCTTAGGATTTGGGACTCAAGGAGAGAGTCATAACCTTGTGGATTTGCATCGCTTGCATCATGAGTTTGGTTCAGATTTTTTGAACTATCTGATGGCAAAAGCTGAACCACCTTCTTCACGGATTCCAGTACATTATAGGGATATTTTGAGATTACCAGCCGACGAAAAGAAGGCTTGGGATAGTGCTTGTCAAGATGAAATTGACGCACTTTGGAAGCGCCAAGTTTGGACGCTAACCAATCTTCCTCTGAATCGTAAACCAGTTAAGTGTCGCTGGGTTTTTGCCGTAAAATCTGACGGTCGCAAACGAGCACGTCTAGTGGCAAAAGGTTTTTCACAGGAATACGGAGTGGATTACGAAGATGTATTCTCACCCGTTGCAAGATTCGAGTCCGTTCGAATTATTCTTGCCCTGGCTGCGCAGAATGCTTGGGATCTTCAAGCATTGGACGTTAAAACTGCTTTCCTATACGGTAACCTCGAAGAGGAAATCTATATGGAACAGCCAGAAGGCTTTGTCAAGAAGGGAAAGGACGAGAAGAAGGTTTACCGTCTTTTGAAAGCTCTTTATGGTTTGAAGCAAGCCGCTTTAGCGTGGAATATCGAGCTTCACAAGTCCCTTCAAAGACTAGGCTTTACCCGCGTCGCATCTGATGCAGGAATTTATGTTCACCATGGAGTAACTGGGAACAAAAAGGTCAAAGTTCTTCTCATCCTAGTCATCTACGTTGATGATGTGCTTTTTACTGGCTCTGACCAGAAATACCTTGGGATGATGAAAGAGAAATTTATGAAGGTCTGGGAATGCCGAGACCTTGGGGCTGCAAAGGAGTATCTTGGGATGAAAATCCAGCGAAACCCATCGACAGGTTCTTTAATCGTTGATCAGGTGGAGTACCTGGACAAGATTCTCAAACGCTTCGATATGCAGGATTGTAATCCCGCAAATACCCCACTTCCAGAGAAGTATGATCCAGTTGCGAGTATGGGGGAGTCTACTCCCAGGTTACGCTCACAATATCAATCCGTTATAGGATCTCTTCTCTATCTTATGCTCGGAACGAGACCTGACATTGCGTTTGCTGTCATCAAGATGTCTCAGTTCTCTGCGAGTCCAACAGAGGATCATTTTAATCATGCCAAATATATCTTTCGCTATCTACGAGCGAATAGAGAGTATGGCATTGAGTATAAAAGAGATTCCTCGTTGCGAGTGGAAGGGTATGTCGATGCCGATTGGGCTTCTGACAGAAATGACAGGAAATCCTGTACTGGTTTTACCGTGTTATTTAATACCTCTCCAGTTTCCTGGGTTAGCCGGAAACAGAAGACCGTTGCCACTTCAGCAACTGAAGCTGAGTATATGGCTCTTTCTGACGCCGCGAAACAAATATGTTGGATCAAGTCCTTACTTGAGGAACTGTCTTTTGACATTCCACCTGTTGTTCTCTATGAGGATAATATGGGATCCATATTCTTAGCGCAGAATCCCGCGCAAGAGAGACGAACGAAACATATTGATATTCGTCATCATTTTATTCGCGAATGCGTTCAAGAAAGAAAGGTCATTCAATTACGACATATCTCTACTGATAAACAGTTAGCAGATATCTTTACTAAAGCCCTTGGTAAAGTCAAGTTCCAGGGTTTTAAGAGTTTCCTTGTTACCGACTTGACACGTATCAAGTCTGGGGGAGTGTTGAGAAAGTAAGTGCTTAGTCATCAACAGCACGTGACTTTCCTAGAGACTTGACACGTGATGTGTCTGGACTCGTCAACTTCCATGTGATACTTCTGTCACATGACCGGTTATCAAAGTACCGACTAACCGGAGTCATATCTCTTATCTATGACGTATTCATGATAAGAAGAGATAACGTTCCTTCTAGAACGTTCCTATGAGGTCATGTCTAGACCGTTTCTTATCTCTTATCATACCTATGACTCACTGTGGTGTTCTACGAGGTTCTACGAGTTTCCACAGGACTACTATGTTAGGAAGGTACTTATCTGCCTGTCCGTTTATGGACTCATATGGCCACTCTACTTTTACATGGTCTGTGCGCAGCTCAAACATATAAATACTCCCATGCTTCATCGTAGCGTAGTAGGATTTTACTCACTTGTTTTATCCTCTGCTACTATCAAACTCTCAAACCACCTTCGGTTGATACTTCAAGTTAGAACCGTCTACTCAAGTGAGTTCACGACTTCATATCATTTGAGTAGAGCCCGCTGTGTAGTGTCCACACTCTCCTATTGTGGACATTGCCTCCCGTTATGTCGACGTTCCTTCAACGCTCTCAAGCATGCCTTCACCACCGCGCCCATCCTCACCCATTTCATTCCGGATACCCCTATTATTGTGGAAACTGACGCCTCCGACTACGCTGTCGCTGGCATCTTGTCTATCACCTGCACTGACAGAGAGATTCATCTGGTCGCATACTACTCCCGGACCTTGACTGCTCCGGAGTTAAACTACGACACCCACGATAAGGAACTACTTGCTATCTTCGAAGCATTCCGGAACTGGCGCCACTACCTTGAAGGTTCCACCTCTCCTATAGACGTCGTCACGGACCACAAAAACCTCAAGTACTTCTCCACCTCAAAAGTACTGTCCTGCCGGCAAGCCCAGTGGTCTGAATTTCTCTCTCAATTTAATCTTGTCATTCGTTTCCGCCCTGGAAAACTCGGTGCCAAGCCAGACGCTCTCACTAGACAATGGGATGTCTACCCCAAAGAGGGGGATAGTGGCTACGCCCAGGTTAATCCCCAAAATCTTAGGCTGGTGTTCACTCAAGAACAGCTCTCTAACTCTCTTCGCGCTACTTATCTAGAGTTTCCGGTCCTCCGTGCAGTCGCAATCATGGACGTGGAAACACTCCATAGCGACATCCCCTCCGCACTACCCTCTGATCCCATTGCCCAGGTCCACCTCACAGATCCACCGGACTCTCGCTGGTCCACAGACGAGGCTGGATTCCTTTGACTAGACGGTCGCATATACGTACCAGACTTGGATGATCTCCGTCTCCAGTGTCACGCACCAAACGTGTTTGGTACTGTGGACATGGAGAAAGTTAGCTGATGAAACTAATGCGAAGAACGCACACCCAAGATCTGTTGAAAGATTGTCCCGACTTGAGGGATACAGACAGCCCTCGCTATCCATATCACGCAAAGTCATGACTATCCTTATGCGAAGGATGAATACAAGCTTGTCATAGCCATCTATCGCACAAGAATGACTATCCTGATGTGAGAGATGAATGCCAACATGGACAGTCATCTATCGCACGAGAACCGCCAAGAAGCAGAAGAATCCAAGGATTGATGATCATTTCAGTATGAGAGAGGAATGCAACCTACTGCAGTCCAACTCCCATACAAGAACAACCAAAGAAGCAGAAGAAACGAAGGAGAAACGAAGGAGAAAAGGAAGAATCATTTTTAGCGCCCAAATGTCAAATTTAGGCGCCCAGTGCCGGCATTCTGATATTTTGAATAGCTCCGCCATTTTTGAAGCTATCAATCATGTGACTATACCATCATGGAGCCTAGACCGTGGTCTATCTGCCTGTCAAGTTCCGACATAAATCCGTTCATTTCCCACGGAGATATTCCACCCGCAATCTAGACACCCACTTCATCACTCACTATGGAGTCCGCATTTTCTCTGGAACATTTCTCCGCTATTGCAGCAGACCTCAACTATGTCCTGCTCTTGGGACAGCCTCTCCCTGAGCTCCTGTGTACTGTCTGGTACATATCTTCCCAGCCTTCTCCCTCAGTCCCTCTCATTCTCGGTCAGCGCGTTCTCCTCGTCAGTCCTGCGTCGCGCACATACTTTGGTCGTCTCAAGTCTATCGTTAGACTTGAAAATTCATACCTGGTCGTCTCTGTGTCTCCTGAGTCCTCTGCATATGGTCCTTTCATCCCAGAGTCCTGTCACATCCATCTCCCTCTATCATTCATCTCGCTTCCCTGGACACGTCAAATCCGCTACTTGCGATTCTCTTCCCTGCTATCCCGCAACAAACACGAATGAAACAGTGCTCTAGAACCCTTCTTAGAAGTCCTAATAGAGTACAGAACCTTCCCCTTACTGCTCAAGGGAAGACTGCACTTCGGGAGCACCAAATTTCGCGTTTTTGCTCTACAGAAGCTCAATCCAAGGGATTTGTGACACTCTGTGACCAGCTGTGACTCTACTTGTCATTCCAGGCCCCCTGACACTGCTCTTCTGGTCGGATCAATTCTTTTATTATCCCCCAGCCACTCCCATCAGTGGCACTGCTTCAGAAGCTCATCTCCAGATCTAAAGTTCAATAAATCATAGGTTGTGCTTCCCTTCTTTCTGAGTCACACAGAGTCACTCTGGCTCACTCTGACTCACTCTGCTGCGCATTATTCATCCCCTCTTGGCATTACTAATCCCCATTACTCCCCTTACCAATCACTTACCAACCATCCTTCAAATCATGCTTATCATGCTGCTTATCAATTCATGACTCATGCCCCTATGATTCATATGCATTATGTCATCGCATATGCTCATTTAGCTTCGATCTACTCATCCCATGCTTTCTCCCTCTCTCTTTTGGGCCCCATGCAATGATTTTTCCATATTCTTGGTTATACACCCCTTTTTACCTATGTTTTGCTCTTTCCCTTGGCTCAGCAGCTTGTTCAGGCTCTCCCCATTGATGACTCAGCCTGATTACACTGCTTATCAATCGCTTACCAATTTCTTACCAATCTCTTACCAAGCACTTAGTCATTTGTGCTTACAGGGCCACAGCCCCTCCTGTATATAAACCAGCAGCCAAAGGCTGCAAGGAAGTGTCTGCTTCCCCCTCAATAAAGCGACCACATTCACTCTCCCTCACTGTCTATAAGCTCTATCTCTGTCTTTGGACTTGTAGGTCACCCAGTGCTGGCCTAAAGCTCCTATATTGCTGTTTATCAGATATATCTTGTATCTGATCATTTCTCTAGGCTGAAGCGCAGTCTAGCATCACTGTCCACTCTATCCCATCACTGTCCATCGCATTCTTGAAGCAGGAACTGTCCCCTTGCTTCCCTGTTGTCCCATCACTGCTGTTACACCCCTGTCATCAATCTATCATCGCTTTTCTATCCCAGGACTCTTCCTAACCACTGTGGTAGGCTGAAGAGGAGTCAATACCATCCCCAGTCGCATCTATTCCCCATCAGAAGCCCTTCCCTTCCCTCCTGCATCCTGCCTGAAGGCGTGCAGCACATCCCCCTGAGGACATTAAATACCAGAACCGCAAAGGAAGACCACCACTCGCATATTGCTGTCATTTGGTGTTGGTTGTTGGTTGTTCTGACCTCTTTCCTCACTTAGGCGCACAGCGATCGTGCCTAGCCGCTACGGGTCTGCGAGGTGATGAGGGGGCAGGCTGTCTATTGGCCTGGTACATCAGGAAATCGATGAGAATTAGATAATGCATTATATACAATTTTCATGTCTAACAGGTATAACCTATAGAATCTTTCTGATACAGCAAAATATAAGGCTAGATAATCCAGGGTGGTGTAGATACCAATGATCAGGTATCTTCACCATGGATGGGCCTGATCAAAGCCATACATATCAGATTATTTGAACTCACACAGCATAATGATGATGATTGTGATAAGATATCCCATTTTTCTGTCAGTATCTCAGATCCACCAAGCTGTTATCCAGTGACACATTCCCCCCCATGTGAGTATGGCGACAAGATAGAGCTCAGAGTTGGTCATGATAGGATATCCCATTTTTCTGTCAGTATCTCAGATCCACCAAGCTGTTATCCAGTGACACATTCCCCCCCATGTGAGTGTGGCGACAAGATAGAGCTCAGAGTTGGTCATGATAGGATATCCCATTTTTCTGTCAGTATCTCAGATCCACCAAGCTGTTATCCAGTGACACATTCCCCCCCATGTGAGTATGGTGACAAGATAGAGCTCAGAGTTGGTCATGATAGGATATCCCATTTTTCTGTCAGTATCTCAGATCCACCAAGCTGTTATCCAGTGACACATTCCCCCCCATGTGAGTATGGCGACAAGTTAGAGCTCAGAGTTGGTCATGATAGGATATCCCATTTTTCTGTCAGTATCTCAGATCCACCAAGCTGTTATCCAGTGACACATTCCCCCCCATGTGAGTATGGTGACAAGATAGAACTCAGAGTTGGTCATGATAGGATATCCCATTTTTCTGTCAGTATCTCAGATTCATCAGGTTGTTATCTTGTGACACTTTTTGCCTATATGTGTACCACTACAAGATACAGCTAGACATTCATGTGATTATCTAGTGATGCCTTTCAGACCACTCCATCACTGTGATGTTTGTTTGATGACCAATGAAATTGTATATGTAGGCACAATGTATGTGAACACCTGTGATGTACGACGAAGCACCAGAAACAAATTCTATTCAACCTCTACACTTTGCGCCCTTTCCCTAATCTCCGCGCGCTTCTGTCGGATCCTCGCAAGGGCACTATTCTTGGACGAAAGACGTTCAATGTCAGTGTAGAGTGGGAAGATTTGTCTGCATATATTAATCAGCTAATATTCCGGGAAATCCAAAATGTCCTACCGGTTCCACCAAGTCAACAACTGATCAACTTCACCCCTTTCATCATGGTCATCCAAGAGATCTAGGATACTGTTGTAGAAGCGCTCAGAATCGGTGACATGATCCGTACGAGAGAAAACTTGAGCGGACGTGAGCGAAAATCGGGCCTGTATTTAACAAAATCAGAGGTACGATATACTTAAATAGTGAAACACACCTGAGTCGCAACATAAGCTAGTGAAGCTTTGGTGACAGCGCGCATACCATGAATGCGTGCATTCCCAGATCGCGTCGCTTTGGGTTCTTGGTCGACCGAGCTCGGCGAGGTGAAGATGTGCTTGAACGCCTACCAGACTATAGTCACCGCAATATAAGCTGGACAACGGTCGAAGGACTCACAGATACTAGTAACCCGTTGCGCAGGAGCCCATTCCATGGATCCTCTGGATCATACGTGTAGTTAGCATACAAGAATACTGGCCACTGGTCACCAGCCACTTGGATCTGGCCATTCGTGAGTTTCGCCTTTGTTCTAAGGGCGTTTTTTAAATGAGAATCGACTGGGTAACTCTGAAAGCACGTACTCAGTATTGGCCCAATCAAGACCGGCGGGACAAAGTAGTGCACCAGTACGCTCGTGGTTGAAGCCACGTCCGGACTTCACATTACGCGGAATGTGAGGGTTCAGGGATTGTCCCTTTGGGGTGATCCAGTCAATGACCGCAGCCTTCATACCTTTGGTGTCATCTGCCCTGGCACCATTCGCACCTTTCTGGATCTACCAGAGTATATCAATTGGGGAACGCGAACAAATAGAAGGGATTATGTCACCAGGTCAGCAACGTTGACCACCTGTTCCTCCGATGATTCCATCAGCCGAGCCTCGAGCCCTGGAATCATACGCAGAAGTTCACGGAACACAGCGTACTCTTTCCGTTCCCTGTCCACAACCTGCGTGAGAGGTTTCCTCTGGATAAAAATAGACTCACGTAGCAGTAGCAAGGTCTTCGTCAACATCGGCCATATACACCAGACCATTGGTGATAAGGGTCTGAACATTGCAGAATGCATGCACCGCCCTTCCAAAATGGCGCCCGTGGTGGACAAGAGGATCTTGAGTAGTACTGATGAAAAAAGTGATCAGCCAGTTTTAAAATAAAATGTCAAAATACAGATGGCCTCTTTCTTGGTCCCAGTTGCAATGCACTGGGGGGTCCACGCTTCTGACCGGTGACTACGTCTTGTGGAGTATCATCATCGTCGTGAGCCAGGCTGGCAGCGGGCATCCTGGCAAAGAATGAAGGCGGACAAATATTGGGGGGAGAAGAGTCACTAGGGGATCCCTAACTCCTGAGAACGAAGGGGAGGCCCTTTTATACGCCAGGTAGAGCTGTGCGATCGGACATGCTGCGATTAGTTGCATGTCATCGTTTACCTTCGCATATGCCACCGTGGGGACTGTGCTGCTGAACATGAGCAAATTACTGACCTGAGGTTCGGCACATTCGCCGACACCTATTTAATAGGCGGAGACATGGTCTAGCCACATCCCAAAATAGCGATTGAGGATAGTCTAAAACCTGTGTGGAAGCACATGAGCAAATGTCGCCCACCCGGCCATACCGCATACAGTAGTGTTAAAATAATTGCCGACAGACAACGGTCGGCCATTCTGTCCAATCCGGATGGTACGAGAAACAAAAATCAGACACTTACATTTATATTACCATGACCGGTGAAGTACGACGCGTCAGCACCGTTAAAATCAAACTTCTAAGTCAGCTCCTCCCTGAAGTCAGAATACCACTCACCAGGCCACCGGTGCAGACCAATCACTATGATGCCCGTTTTCAATATGCCTGACGCCCGAGGCCGGTGTAAGTTTCGGGCCCTCATCTCTGGATCATACTAATCCCAGCTGCCTCTCCAGCTTTTCCTGGTATAACTCTGACCGTCAATGGAGTCGTGCTGGAGACAGAGAGACAACAAATTGAAGGTGAATAAATCCATCTTTCAACGGTCAATACTCACGAACAATACTCACGGTGTTCAGGCCGGGACTCAGAGGTGTCCACAAGTAGGAAACGTCCTCAAACGCAAGATACCAACGAGATTTTCAATGCCTTGGAGACTCAAATGAAACTTGTAGTGAAAGATGGATTAGGTGCAAGTAACGAAGTTGAAGTGGGTGGTGCTGGATCTGGGGCGAGTTTCGAGGTCCTTTTTTCGAATTTGGTGTTGGAGCTTCGAGAGATGAGAACCCAGATACGGTTGTTATCTGCTGACATGCCAGCACAGCTTCACGTGCTTGGACACGCTGCCAGGGACGATCATGGGTGCAGGATATGCTGCTCAAAAAGGTGCTGACTTCTGTCTGAGCATGCGCAGACTCCTAAAAACCATCGCAGCTTCTCATAATATTGGAATGCTGTCACTCCGCACTTCCTACAAATTATATAAATATATTGCCCCACTGAGCAACTACACCGAGACAAAGCTACGCAAAGTAGTCCAATACATTCCAAACAGCTTTCCACGACTAGGAATAAAATCAGGGTGAAAAAAATTGCGGCCAGAGATTGTATAACAGGCATCTAATATTGTCGTCAGGTCTGATAACTTGACAGGACACCAAAACTCACCCTCAGTCCCGTGTGGAGGTGCAAACAGGTACGGTCAAGGCAGCGTTAGCAATCGTGGTGATGAAGCGCCTCTCGTCGGTGGAGAAATCATCAACACGATAAAATTCGGAGCGGACCCGGGCAATCGTCTCTGTCGGTATGTGCTCCCTGGCTTCAGCCTCAACTTCTTCAATGACTCTTTGTGCTTCTAAAATCTCCAACATTGCCTTTCTCTTCTTCACGAGTGCTTGGCGCCATTTCTGTGCTCGACGGTGATATGGGTTTGGTGTCATTCGGACTACGACAATCTGTGATGTGAAATTTCTTCAGTGTACTTGAATTATTTTATTCGTGATACACATCACCTTCCTTCCATATGCGCGTTGGACATTCGAATATACTCTTTGGATGCTCGAATATGCTCGATCGATGTTCGCATTGAAAGCAGCGGCACGATTGTGTTGCTGTACCTCTTCGTCGCTTACAGAACTTGAGGTAGAACTCGAGCTGATTGTTGATGGTGACCGTAATCGTGCAGTAGATAGATATGGACTCTCAGACCCCAGAGATGAGTTCGCTTTCTCCGTCGATGGCGCAAAAGTATGCGTCAGAAGCTGGTCCTTTGCCAACCCGACACCAGCAGTGGTGTCAACCATGGCGACCAAAATGCCGGGGCTTGTTGAAACATAGTATGAATGACTATCCATGTGATTCAATTGAAACTGATACTTGATGAAAGGAGACAGTGACAGTAAAACCCACTTGAGTGAAAGGGTCAAACGTTGGGGATTGATAACACACGTCGCCCACCGAGTATAAGACAAAACATAGCATTACGTATCCTATTCCCTAATATGGTGCACGACACCTACCCAGCTGCCCACAATTGCCACCTTGTGTGAAAGATGGGCTGTATCAACTGTGCATCCCCACATGGAGGGCAATTACAATATCAAATATATTGGGTTGTCTATAAGGGTACTGTGACTAAATAGTTTGTTAATGTCTGGTCCTACAAAGG